>JAOEHY010032365.1:13810-29820 GCA_025447955.1 Psilopsiagon aurifrons | reverse complement strand
GAAATTCTTTACTGTAAGGGTGGTGAGGCACTGGAATGGGTTGCCCAGGGAAGCTGTGAATGCTCCATCCCTGGCAGCTTTCAAGGCCAGGTTGGACAGCGCCTTGGGTGGCATGGTTTAGTGTAAGGTGTCCCTGCCCATGGAAGGGGGGTTGGAACTGGATGAGCTTAAGGTCCTTTCCAACCCCAACTATCCTATGATTCTATGATTCCAGCCACCTCATTGATGCTCTTGGTAGACACATTAAAGCTTTGCCTGGGCCTCAGGAGCGGGGGCAACTATCATCATCCCTCATCTGCAGGGAAACTGAGGTACAGAGAGAGGAATTAATCTGGTCCAACATCCAAGAGGGAATTAGTGACAGCGCAGATTCAGGAGGTTCTGGATCCAACTTCTCCTGCAGGAAAAGATGTAGAAACTTCAGGAACTTTTTGTTTAAGTCTGGGTAGATCTGGGTTGGTCTGACTCAGTAAACTGAACGAAGAATGGTCAAGCTGCTCAGGCAGCCTGCCACAACGGACAGCTTCACAACACTTGGGATAAGCACAGCCACAACCAAATACTGAGCCCTCCCTCTTCTAGAGGGGGTACACATCTCCTGACTGCTTCCATAGACGACAATGGAAGAAACTAGTCAAGAACAAAAGATGCTTGAACCCTCACTGCAAGCAGTATCCTCAAAGTCCTGTGCAAATAATCCTTGCTATGGATTACATTATTAAATATAATTAAGTTGTGCTGTGAACCCAGCAGTGCCATTAATGTCTTTGGAATCACAAAACAAACTCATTTTTCAGCTGTCAAATCCACATGACAAAACTCTGAAGCAATTACTTTGGCCTTTTATTTCAACTCATTTTGCTGTTGAACCCCTCCCACAGCCTCTCCCCACTGGGTTCAAAATGCCAGGATCCGGCTCCACTCCACTCCTATCCAGGAAACTACTCTTTATCCTATAGAGCCTTTCTGGATGTAACAAAGCATTCAAGAGCCACAGACCACATACTGTGGTTTCAGCCCAACAAGCAAGCACAGAGCATCCCCAAGGGCAGAATTCTTATGTTGCTTGCGGACTTGTGTGAATTCTGTGTATTTGTACTCCCCAAACTAAATAGGATTTCAACTGTCTTCAACTACAAATCAAACCTCCCAAGTCAATCAGGGTGTCCTACAACAAGGTGTCCTTCTGCACATACGGGACGAAAGAAAAGCAATTCAATCAGGATCAAAACAAAAGAAACACAATGGTTTGTGACATCCAAGGCCCATTCAAATAACCTTTTCTCCTCTGTTGCCATCAAATATCCAACCTGTACCTTTCCTGAAGTGCCCTTTATAAAGAGTTTCACAAAAGCAAGTCCACAAAGGGCTATAGCACAACATTATCCTTTCGTAAGATGCGCCATTGGATGGAAATCTTGTTCCAGTCTGACAACAGCTGAGGAAGCAAAACACGGAGCAGAAAGCATCAAACCCCATCAGTTCAGGTTTCAGGGGCAGCTCTCAAGGCCTTGATCAAGTAGGGCAGTTTCCTGGCCTGGCTTTACGATTCCCACTATGGTCTGGCCAGTTGTTCACACCTTGAGAGCTTCTCCATCCTCACTGTTCTGGCTTCGCCTGTCAGCTATAAGATAGCAGCAGTGCTGCACAGCCTTAGCAAGAGCCACAGATGCCCTTCGGTAAAGGGCATTGCAGCTGTACTTGTATCCGACATAAATCTGCTTTGTAAACAGTGACCTGATTCAGGATCTGCACTTTCTTAGATGGCAACATCAAGATCCCAGGTGTGTGCTGGCCCCTAATGGCAGCACCAGACCTGCCTGATCACGAGAGGAGATGCTCACCCTCCTAGTCTGCTGCATGAAAGCTTCTAGAACTGGCAGGTAGAAAGCCCAAAACCACCAAAAGCTGCAGGCTTTGGCCTATCCAGAAAGTGGTAGGTAAAGGAGCCAAAAGGCTTGAACATTTCAAACCTGACCATAACACAACACGAAGAAAAGGACAATTATTCCAAGTGATAAAGTTACCTGCATCCTACAGGTAATACAAGTGTCTGAGGGACAGTTAAGTTTGGACAGTTTAAGTCCAAAATTCCCTGCAAAAGCTGGCTCAGAGTCATACCAGAAATCAGCAGCTGAACTGAAATGAACATCCAAGTTCTCACTCCAGGCACCAGACCCTGTTTTCTCATCTCATTTCTATTTTTCTATTTGCTGCCAATTCAAAATGCTGTAACAAAAAGTCAGCCCATTAGGCTTGTTCTTAGAAGTCTTCAGCTCTTACAGATGAAGCTCTCTTATCAACAGAGTCCATAAATCACAGCTGAAGTACGTAAAGGAAGCAGTGATGACACAGCCCCAGTTGAATCTGAGTTGGGTCACTGCAGTCAAAGCAGTGTTTTTCAGCATGTTAATTAATTCTTAAAAGAATGGATTAAGGGGGGTTCTCAGTTAATGGAATGCTTTAAGGAGACAAGTTAAAGGAGATTCTCCATTTTATTAATACAGCAGCTGAACAGCTATTCAACATCTAACAACTTCTCATCAAAAGTCAACTTTCCCCCTTCTCCAGCAGAGACATTTATCAGACACAATACAGCTTCATTAAGCCTAAAGTTCAGTCCCTGCTTTTCCACAGCTTTGCTTTTGTTTTGTTTGTATCACTAAGCTAAAACCCGGAATGAGAGCAAAGTCCAGAAATCAATAACACAGTGCAGTAGTCTTTCACAAGCTCTAGATGGGATTTGGGTGCAGCATTCCCAGCAATGCCAGCTGCAGTAGCACATGCAGTCCATCGCTGTAGGAGCCACACAGGAAACCCCTGGGTCTACCTACACAAAGCTCCCAAACACACAGGCAAAGGCTTGTCCGTGAGCTGCACATCATTAAGAAGAGCGCACAAATGATGCCTTTTCCCAACAGCTTTTCCACCCAAGCACTACTTACTCAGCAGCTCATAGTCCACCTGGAATTGGAGGGTGTCCTTGAAAAGAAGATAAACAGGAATTTCTACTCTTACCAGAAGGTTCCCACCTGAAAACTCAAGGTCTTTCAGGTTAAGCATGATCTTCACTAGCAGACACGTTGTTTTGTGGCTAAATTCAACCCATGCTGATGCTCTGCAGACCTCAGAGTGGGGCCAGCTGACCACGACATAGCTACTGCAGCTCAGGGTAGAGGCAGGACAGAAGGGGCAAGGTCTGGGGTAGGGCAGCAGCGACATGCAGTCCTCAACACCTCTGACCTACCTAAAATCCTTTACAAAGACAGGAGACACTTAGAAATAAAAGCTCCTTAAGGGCAACACAAAAATAAGTGAGTAAACCCAGGAAAGCCCTGTGACTTCAATAGGAAAGGCTGAGCATTACCAAGCAGAGACACCACACAGCAGCAGTGTCTGGCCTCACTGGAGCAACCTCAGATCTCAGCACAGAAGGACTCTATCTACATGGATTTCAGTGCAGGACCAGAGCTCTAGGAAGTCCACAAAAAAGATAATAGAAACTGAAAGAGGTTACAACTAAAGCTAATATCACCCAAAAGCTAAAGCAAACAAATACATTCCAGCCCATCAGCTCTATCTGCAAAGAGCTATCCAAGCTACTCACAAGACCATAACAGCCATACACACAGGCTTTAATCAAAAGGGACAGCATTCCTTCAGATCCTGCTATTGCAGTTGTTAAGGAATGAATCCAGGCATCAGCAGAAGGGGAAGTTCAGGATATATACAGATCAGTTTCCACCAGAGTATCTGTCACGTCACGCAAGATGAACATTTTTGGCCAAGTTGGCAGAAACCAGACAAGCTGCAAATCTACCCCAAAATACCAGTCATGATAATGAAAGGAAAGAAAAGCAGAGCCTAAGCAACGGCAGCAGTAACAATCCAGCCTTGTAGTGACATCCTGCTAGCATCTTTTATTACATACATCACTGCTAAAGACTGACTGCGTTGCTCAGGTGTGTGATTTTTGTGTGTTCAGTTTCATGTCATACAACTTAAGATACAAGCCAAGCTTGTTCCACACTGATGCCTTATGGCTTCATCCATGTGATTTACTAATGCATTTCTCATCCTTCACCTCTTCAGCACAGTACTATGGAGAGTCCAAACTGAGGAAGTCCACTGCACTCAACAGACATATTCATAACACTCACAGTGCAAGCAGGGCACCAAACCATGACGGGATGAAGAAATCCTGGAGAGAGATTAGGGAAACAAAGACAAATTGCCATTGTGCATCAGCTCCATGGGCCATCTCACCTGGTGTGGTGTCTGGGAGCTGTGACACAAGTGCTTCAAAGGATGCCCATAACTCTCACAAGCAGTTCGTTATATCATACCTGTCCATGTAGGAAGCATCCAAACCCCAACGTGCTAGAGGCAAGCTTATGTTATCTCAGCATAACACATGATATAAAGCTCTGCTTCCTACCAGGAGTAGGAATGTTACCCAAGGAACAGCAAGGCAGCTAGAAGGAAAGCGAATCAGAGCATCATTATTTGGGAACTGAAGGATTTGGGATCTGAGGGCAGGCCATCAGCTCCCCCAGACTGACAGCTCCACTGGGATGCAGCTTACATCAGAAGCTGCCCAATGTCCCTGACCTCTATGGGAGACAGTTCCTTGCAAAACCAAGGCAAGAAAGAGCAGGAAAAGGTAATCTGAAACGTGAGGTTCACAAAGTAAGTGGTCCTTAACCACTCTCCTAGTTGCTTTTCCCTTGAAGATGACTGCTGTATACCACAACCTATCTGCCCTGCTGATGTCTGCCGCCCATTCACCATCACTTTTTACTGCAATTATACAGACAAGAGACCACAGCAGAGAAACCACCCCCAATAGCATCAATAATTATGTAAATCCAGGACCTTATCCTCTTTGTTCTCCCAGTAAAATACAAGCTCTGCTAAGAACCCAGCTAACCCTCCTTCCTCAGGACAGCACTATTCAGCTTCAGCATTTTAATGCCATTTATAAAGATCAAAACCATCCAACAGCTAGTAAAAAACTTAACCTCACTCCATGCTAGAGGTGGAGAGGTGGGAAATCGGCTGACTGCTGGGATGACATGCTTCCATGGGCCGGTGGTTCTTCCCGTGGCATGAGCCAGAACACAAACCAGCTCCTGCTCCAGCGGTGACTGAGTAACTGCAGTGGTCCCAGGAGTCAACAGTTGTAAAAGAGAACTTATTTGTGTGACTAAAATGAGCCCGGTGACTCACAATGGGCTTGGGGAGCCTCGCTGATGAGTTATGCAGTCACTTTCCACCCTTAGTTTTCAAAAATACCCTGACTGACAATAATGACAATAGAGCATAATAGCCGTAATTAGCTAATGGGAGAGAAACCATCCAAGCTCCAAACTAACCAGAATCACTGCTTCTAAAAATACAGCACAAGTGATTGATGCAGTTGATCCCTGTTGACCACTGAAATTAGAAGAGAAAAATTTCTTACAGAGACAGATCATTCTCTTCTGCAAATTCAGCAACAAGATCCCAATAGCCCTGTCAGAAGAAAGAACACGAGCAAGCACTGCTCAGGGGGCTGGCTTTCAAGATGATTTACTGCTAAATACATTAGAAGCATCTCCCACTCACACAATAAATAGGTCTAACTGCATCAAACCAAGGAAATCATTGCCTTCTCAAGCACAGGTTAATGCATTTTTTCTCCCCAGTGGAACTAAAGAGGAAAAAAGGACAATGGCAAGCTTTGGAAAATGACTGGTCAGGGAAGTGATGGCTCAATGCATACAATGCGGAACGCTTTCCTTACATTTTACACAACTGAAACCATTCAAAGTGCTTGAAAGCACCGGCAACACAGAGAAGCCAGTGTGAGGATTGCTCCACTGACTTGGTCAATGCAGACTTGCTAAGCCAGCGGTCAAATTTAGGACAACAGCTACTGCTTCTAAAAGCACTAAAGTCGGCTGGAATCTTTATTTAGGACTAAAGTCCAGTAGCTTTCCTCCGAGTAAGGGATAACATGGAAACTATTCCCCTTGTGGAGTTTATTTTGAGCTGAAAATATTTTCCAGTTTCATGCTGACAGACAGGATTGTAACTACACTGCGTTACAGCATAATGACTGCGCTTCCAACGCCTGTCACAGGGGAAAGCAGAGAAAGCTGAATCTTCCTCTTTATACTATTTGTCCCTGAAAAGTTTTTACACTGCCATAATGAAGTCCCATGCTCCTTTAGCACAAAAGGACCCAAATAAGCAAAGTGCTGTTATCTATCCCATCTGTCATCCCAGGCGAGGTGAGATAATCAGATTAGCTGAACCATAATAAACTGACCACATCAGAAGGAGAAGGAATTAATTTCCTCATATTCCTCTGTCTAGTAATCACCTCTAAGATCTTCCACATAACGGCATCAGCCCCCCAGACACAGTACTGAGCTCCTCTGGGAATCAAGGACAAATTCCTTCAGCCTCTCTGGAAACCCTGAATTAACCCATCACATTTATTGGAGATAATGGCATGGTAAAAGCATGCATTAATACCCCTACTTTCATCCACACCTTCGCTATAGTTCCAAAGAGCATTCTTGTGAATAGCCACAGAAAGGCCCCAGGGAGAGGCTCTTCCACCCTCCTCACCCAAGCCAACACTCATCGCCTGCAGCACAACAGGGATTACACGTGCAAAGAGGATGATTTGCTGGTGTTCCACTCACATCTTTCACCCTGAGAGGCTCAGCATCTCTTATTTCAGGAATGCTGCCAGACCAAGGGCAACAGAAGCATCCAGGAATAAAGCTAATGAACATGAGGAGGTTGTAAAGGTCCCACTCAAGAGAAGAGAGTGAACTACAAAGCACATTATTTGCATCAAAGGCTGAAATCCCACCTCAGCGCCTTGTCTATGGTTTGAGGTGCCTTAGGACCAATGCTTATCACTTAAAAGTCCTACTCAGAGTGGAAGGGGATTAGATAACTAAATGCATTTATACCTTTAGAGTTCAATTCTTGTACCCAAAGACACTTACAGCATCTGCCATCTGTACTGAACACTTCTTTGGAAGCAGGTCTCTAAGCCTCTATGGCAGATGAGCACGCACGAAGTTATGGTAACAAGCAGCACAACCCACTTAAAGCTCTTCAACTGTGAAGGTGATTGACAGGATTTCCAGACTAAAAGCCTTGTTCAACACAGAACCACCAGCAAGACAATACCACATGGTTTTTTATATTGTGAATGGCAAGATGCTGGCTTGCTGGAACACAAGGTGCCTCTTTTTTCCCCTAAAGACACCACTAATCTTACATGCAGTGCTGAAATCTCTCTGCTGCCCAGCCTGGTATTCTCAGAGTTGAGAAATACTGGGAAAGAGAGTGCTTCGATTTACAGTAAGGACAGCTAAAAGAAGTGTCAGCAGTTTTTATCTTACAATGCATGTAGCTTTGTGCACAGAGCTAGGAACAGTCCCAGTCTCTTTAGGGGTTTTAGCATGGTACCTGCTCTTCTGAAGAAGGCGGTAGAACAAACCTTTCACTCAACAGAAGAGTCCTCCTTGGGGTCAACCACAGAAGCCCCTCTCCTTTCTCCATTTCCCAAACCAACAGCCCCATCCCTAGGACTGCTACTGCCACACACACACCAGGAATTGGTGACTGTAAGGTCCATCCTCAAACCTGCCTGGTAAGGTCAGCTTCTGGCTTGATCATCTCCACTCCAGGGGATGGAGAAGGCATCTCTCGGACTGCAGTTTCTATAACTGGGCCCCCTCATGTCAAACACCCCCTGCCCCCTTCCCGCAGCACAAACCAGACACAAAATTAGCACAAGCTAAGCAATAGAGAGTGACTGTGCTGCAGTCAGGAGGGTTACTACACACCACCCATGACATTTCCATAGAAACCACAGTGGGAAAGAGAAAAGCCTCAAGAAGCTGACAAGTTAAAACACACATGGTGAAATAAGTAACTCTGGTGGGAAAGAGAGACGTGCAAGATCCTCCCCAGTTTTCCAGCAGCTTGGGCATTCAGAGGTAACAGTTCACACCAAAGTGATGCCAACAAAACTCTCTGTCAGATCTTTCAGGCTGCCTGATAGGAGCATCCATACTTTCCCAGCAGTGCTATTTCAGAGGACAAACTCGTTTGGCATTATAAGCAGCTTGCTTCCCTGTTACTTACGGGGGTGTTGTTGCTCTTGGTGTCACTAAACAAAAAAGGAACTTTCTTAACTTTTCCTTAGCCTTCCAGAACATAACACTGTCCTCATTAGCAGGATCAGTTCAACAAATCAATAGTAGAATGTGGAAGAGAAGCAATCCTTTTGGTTAAACAAACCTCCCTTTAGAGAAAAAACACCCAACAAAGAGAACACATTACCACCAGTAGCACACATTTTCCACTGTAAACTAATAAGCCACCCCCAGTAAAAGAAGAGCTTAAATGTGTTCCATTACACACTTGCCTACTCCAGAGACGTGGTTTTGTGTGACATCAAAGAAAGACAAAAGAAGATAAGCAAGAATGTTAAGCAACAGCTTTCCAGTAATTTGGGATGCTCCGCTCTTGTTCTGGAAAACTGGTCACATTCCAGAGCTTGGCAGAGGCACAAACATGCACGGAAGGAGGCTGTTTGCAACAAACTGAATCATTCAGCGAGATGCCCGATCTCCAAACCTTTCCAGATAGAGGAATAGCATCCACAGCTTGCCCGGTGCTAAGCTAAATTGACTACACACTACAGCACCTCTCTACAAACACCAGAAATAAAAGCTGAGCCAAATTCCAGAGGTTTGGAAGCAAATCTGGACACAAACACTTTTCAAAAGGTCAGAGATGTTTGGCTCAGGTTCACAGCTCAAAGAACAACTTTCAGTGCAACTGAAACAACTTTCAGTGCTGTACAGAGACTCCCATGACCAATGCTGCCTTCACACAACGAAAAGCCAACTTGCACACAGTGGCACAACAGGAAGCTGCTGCAGCACTTAGAAGCTGCTCTGCTCAAACAGCCCACCACAAATCAGCTCTGGGAATACACACACTCAAAGCATGTGGAAGTTATACCCAGCAGCTCACACCACTGAATCTCTGCTATTCCCTCTGCTCAGCTTATCCCAGTCTACAAACAGTGCTGATCGTCAAATCGGGAGCTACAGGAGCAAGAATACAACATGTGCATCTCGCTCTCCTATTACAGTTGTGGTTTTATGAGCTGATTGCCCCTGCTTTTCCCTTTGGTAAGCCAGACTTTCACCACTGGCATCTTTCATCCACAGCACATGACTTTCTGCTTAGGAGGAAAACAGCCACGATTGCTTTTTGGGTCTTGAAAAATCCTTTAGTCTGATGGCTATGTTTTTGCTGGAATTAGTTTCTAAATATATACTCTACCTAGCGCTCCATCAAAAGCAGAGCTAAAGACACTAACAAGTCAATACATTAAATGGTTTATCTCATTAGGGGTTTTACAGCTACTTAATACTGAGTTCTGGTAACTGCTGCCTGAATATGTTTATTATTGTAAGTCTCTAAATAAAATAAGATCTGTGTAATTGCATAACTTTTCCTTTCAGATGCATAAAAATGCCACACTCCAACCAACAGCATCATTAGCAAGCAACTAAAAAAAGACCAGCAGAAGCTAAAAAAACAGTAAATGACATTCTCAGAACAGCTTTACTGCTACCATATCTTATAGAAATCCTATTAAAAATTCACATGGGGGAAAAAAAAGATATACACAAAAAAGCAAATCTGGACAGGAGAGAGCAAATACATCGTGTTCTCTGACAAGCAGGATAATAAAGAGCAATGGTAGGCTAGAATCTGACCTTTAAGGATCAGTCCCATTTTCCATGTGCTGGAGCAGAAGCAGGGAGGGAGAAGAATCAATTCACAAAACCCCATCAGTGTTTACAGGAGTGACCAGTGAGAAACGGCTCTTTTACAATTCTCACATTCCTTATCGGGACCAGAAGAAAGTTTTGCATCACTTTGTTGATATTTTGGCATTTAAAGGTTCTGCACATCTGGGAGTTTAAGGCTCTGAAAACAGACGGGCACTTCCCTTGCACAGAATAACACACATTCCTCCCTCTCCGGGTACACTGAAGGGCACAGCAGCTCAGTTCACACAGAAGCGTAAGCATTTCTATAGCCAATAACAACAAAATGCAAAACAAAGCTACAAATACAATGCCAACCTGGCCTGGGAGCCCGCTGCGGAGGGAACAACCTGTTTGTCCTTTAGCTTTGCTTACCCTCCTGAACAAGAAGTCATTTAAAGATGCTGAGATGCGGAATCAAAGTTGCTGGCACCTTGGTACCTGGAGTAAGGCGCTCATAGCCCACCCCTTCATCATCCCCAACCAGGAAGGAATCCAACATCTATTAATATGTGGTCATTAGGGTTCCATGTTAAGCAAAACCAAACAAGTTGCAAATTTAGATAAAGTTCATACAGCTTAAGTAAATAAATGAATAAAAAGGAGCAAGTGCCTCTGCTTTTTCTGCTTGCTCGTCTCACTTGGAAACCTTGGAACATCCACAGGAACTGCCTCAGTATATCCCAGCGCATGCTTATTGTTTATCCAAGGCAAACTTCAAACACCATCCTTGGCTGGAAACATCACCCTACGGCTGCCCACCTTCAGGCTGAAACCCCAGATGAGGACAACACCACGTGGGGCAGCAGACACGGGTCCTGTGCCAGGTGCTGGGCACTGGCTGCCCTCCTCTAAAATGCTGCTCCTCTCCCCTGCAGCAAAGATTTACTTCATTCAGCTCTCCTGGTCTGAAGCTACTTTCTATGGGGTTTGGAAAGATGAAAGGAAAGGAGATAGAGAGGCATGGATACAAGCAGAAGTAGTGA
Source organism: Psilopsiagon aurifrons (assembly GCA_025447955.1). Lineage (NCBI taxonomy): Eukaryota > Metazoa > Chordata > Aves > Psittaciformes > Psittacidae > Psilopsiagon > Psilopsiagon aurifrons. Next base: position 18,971 of record JAOEHY010032365.1, on the reverse strand, counting down.
AAATGCCAGAAATCAAACCAAAACAGAGGTTTCAAGGAATCCACCTCAGTCTGAGAGGACGGTAAAAATGTTTCTCTTCTAATGATGACCTCTGAAGAAAAAACTCAGTGCAGGCAAAATAAAACCAACTCTCAACCAAGTGAGCATTTCTTCCATCTATTTCCATTTCCTTGGCTACGCCAGGTGGGATCACCTTCAGCATGTGTTTCCACACAACTCCAAAATCAGAAATACCCCTCTAATTTACCTCTAAAAGAGGGATTTGAGACACTGTAGCCAGAAGATGCTCCCCTTGAAGAGCAAATGCAGCAATACTGTCATTCTGGTTGACAAGCTGGGGGGTTCGGGTTGGTTTTTTCCAGGGATTTCTGTTTAATGGTACACTTCTGCTTTTTACCTTTTGCCAGCTTCCCTAGAAGAACACAAAACACGCCTCCGTGACTAATGCTTAGCTTTGCCAGCCGACAAAAACCACTGCATTACCACACCACGGTTAAAATAGACAATTACAATTTATCTTTGGGGGAGGAGAAAATGTGCAGAACACACTGGTCCCTCTGCCTTCCCCCTCATCCCTGAGCATCACCCTGCATCGACATCCTTCCTGACCCAGGGCTGGTGCTGCTCCCTTTGCTTTGGGGCAGCCTCTACAGTGCAGGGATGCCCATGGACCGGGCAGAAAAGCCACACGGAGGCAGAAAGAAAGAGAACTGCCTCTCTGCCATACAAGAACCACTGTGAGAAGTTGCCATGGAGAGAAGGGAACTGCTGAAGTGCCTTGAGGTACATGGTGCCGAGAGACATGACAGCAAAGCCAGAGGGAATACAGAAGCAAATGGATTTAAGTGCTCCCACAAACTTGAAGCTTCCAGACAAGAAATTACCAGTAATTACTAATAATATCATTTTCATGCAGCACTCATCAGCATGAACCAGCTCTGTCCTCACAACAAAGAGGAACAACAAAAGCAACCAACAGTTACCTAATTAGCTTATTGAGATCTCTGGGATTTTGTTGAACCTTCATAACCATCCAAATTGGTCTGAACACACAAACATGATTATAATAAAGAGGCCCAGATACCTTCTGGACACAGCAGCATCAGATACAGCATCATACTGCAGAAAGCACGTTCCAAGGAAGCTGTTGTCCAAGGGAGCAAGGGATGATTCCCTGGAGTCACCAATGCTGCTCCTTTCCTGGAAGAACTATGCAGAAGAGGAATTTAGGAAGCTCTTCCTCAACACGCTCCTCTCTAACAGAGCACACACTTACCACATGGCAGAACTGGTTAAGCAGACTGTCCCAACCATAGCCCATGCAAAGGAAAAACCACCACCAAGAGAAACACCTACAGCACAGCCAAGAGGTGCTGAGAGCTCATCTTCCTCCTGTGTCTATCCCTATTTGCCAACAAAGTACAGTCCCATAAGGCAAAAAGCCCAACCACGATCAGAGCTCAGACACTCTCTTTGTTAAGATGCAGGCACAGGCAATACTGCCCATGAACCAAAGCAGCTTCATCCGTCCAGCAGAACCTGTGTATGTCAGAAATTTAACCTCTAGGACGAAAAGATCACAAGGCCCCTATGGATGGTCACCGGAGAACATGGGATTGTTTCATCAGGAAGGTGAAGCATGTCCTGAAGATAAGAGAGGCGCAGCAGGACAGAGGAGGCATCATCTCAGAGCTGAAGACTGCTGTCTGTCCCTGGCTGACAGGAGCAGCAACCAGGACACAGCTCGCTCCAGAGACATTTTTAGCACTCAGAAGCAGAGAGCAGTAGCTATGCTCTAGGACTGCATCCACTCTGTTTGCAGAATTCCAAGCTCTGTAATGATATGGTTCCTGGAAGAGCACTTCTAACTGAATTAGGGACATCTTGTGAGCACGCCCTTGGCAGCAAGAGGACTGCGATGTGGGAAGCCTCCTGACTGCATGACCCAGGCCCTCTGTAATTCAGTTACATGCCCCTTTCAGCAGAGGTGAGAGGCAGGTGGTTTCAAAGCAGATTGTTCATAAGTTTGTGTTTTGTATCTGTGGGGTTTGGTCTGGTTTTTTGCTTTACACACTCTCTTATTTCTTTTAAGTAATAAAAGGAATTGCTGTTCTTTCTCCTTTACCAACAGTGGTTGTGCTGCTGAGAAAGCCCTTGTACCACAGCAATACTCAAAGAACCAGCACAGACTGAGTTTTCCTTTGAACAGGAAGAACAGAGGCTCTAAAGAAGCTTCACTCTACATTACCCAGGCTTGGCATTGCCCAGACACGCTTGCTTAAGGAATTTTTATGCAGTGGAAGAAGAGATTTTCCACAGCGACAACACCTGACACAGTTATCCAAACTAAAACACCCATTTGACAGTAGATTCTGCTCATCCTTGGATTCATTCATGCTCTGAAACATGCCCTTAAAAGGAGGGTTTGTTGTTCTTTTGCATGAAGCAAAGCTGTGTTAAAGTGTTTGTTTCTGATGGAACAGGGAGGCAGACATCGGGAGGAAGCAAGCTGTGTCTGAAGAGCAGAATTCCTGGCAGATGGGTCAAGAGCAGCAGCTGTGTTCACAGAAAACACATGAATCTTTACAGACTTAGGGCTCTCATTCGGAAAACATCGCTAGAGACAGTGTATGACAAGGGGAAAAAGGGCTGGTTTTGGCAACAGGCATCAGGGTAACATTCTCCTGAACCTTTCCAGTGGGTGCTGCAGATGAATGTCTCACTGGGCAGGGAAAAGGTCAGTGTTCATAATGAAGCTTTACTCATTCTTGACAGTACCAGAAATACCATGGAGAAATACAGCTCTTTACTACAGTGTGATCGTCATATGCATTAGAACAGCCCACACTTACCCTGTCCAAACTGAGTCGCTGCTGCTCCTAATCAGTCTTTCATTTCCTTGGCAGCACTGTGGCCCTGTGCCATGCTCCCTGTGCACACCACGAGCACATTTCTCTTCTCCCAGAGAGAGGATAGAGTGCATCTATACAACACGCAAGGGATGTGAAAGGGGAGAACCAAAAAGGCCCATGTCCTTGATGTGGGGCGGCTGCATAGCACAGGGATGACTAAAGAGAACTGAACCTGAGCAGCCAGAGCCCAACAAGCCTGAAACGACGGAGTTCATGCTTCATACACCATCGACCAGGTTTTACTGTGCTCATCACACACCACTTTCTGCAGCCAAGGCAAAAAGCAGCTCAACAGCTTCTCTGCAAGCTCAGTAAAGGCAAAGGGCTGCTGCTGGATTTACTAAACTGTGTCACGGAAAGAGCTACAGATACCTTATCATCACTGAAATGTTACAGAGATAACGTGTGGTGTTTGCTGCCTCGTGGAAACACAGCTAAGGGCACTTTCATGCTTATTCTGCACCGAAACCACTGCATCAAATGTTTTCTGCTACCAGAAGTTCCAAACACCCATCAGAAACAAGAGCATCACGTATTTGAATTGCCTGGCCTCAGCACACTCTCTCCAGCCCTTTTTGCACACCATTGTAAATGGATTATTTTCCCCCAGGTAGGGCCAGGGAGACCCAGGAATTATTACAAGCAGAGCAAGTAACGAGTTTACCAAAACCCTTATGCCGGTTACACTTAAAATGCTGCCCTAAGTACACTACCAGGTAACAGCAATTAAATATGCAACAACATTGTGCTCTCAGGAATTTTTCATTGAAGGACTGGCAAGCACTTCTGTCGTGCAATGATGTAGGTGCAGCTTTGCTCTTTCCTCTTGGCGAGGATAGGGAGGCAGCACTCCACTTCCAGAGGAGCACTCCATAGGGGAACAAGCACTCTTGTTTTTTCCTTTATAGCTCAGATGTACAGAGGAACATGAAGTATGATGTGAACATCTGGCTTAGCGAGCACACACAGGAGTGCTGCAATAAGAGGAGGAAGAGCATTAGAAATAATCATATCAAAGACAGAGCCAGTCCCACGAGCCTTCTGCAAGAGAGCGAGCTAAAGATTACTCCTGAACCACCAGCCTGTTGTAGGGAAGAAAGCAGGGCAGCAGAAGGATAACTCGGCAGCAACACTGACTATAAAGGAAAATAAATCATATTCCCATTGCATTTCATAAGATTTCCCTACTGAAAGCACCTCTTCAGGCTGGTAGGAACAGCAGGGCTCAGAACGAGGAGACTACCTCTGAGTGCCTTGGTGAACTTCATCCTGCCCAGCAAGCCCTGCAACAGAAATACACTCACCTGGGCCAGCAAGCGAGGAGCTGACAAGCAGGAGAGCTGTTTGCTTCATCACATATTCAACAGGGTCATCTCTCCTCAATTGCTATTCTGAGGACTCGGCCCTTCAACTATTTGCTATTTATGCACATTGTTCATCCCAGCCCGCCTCGCACTTGTAAGCATTCACAAGCCTTCAGATAAGACTTGCTCTATTCATAAATAGCAGGGCTCAAACAGAGAAAGATCCCAGCATTAGTCAGAGCTATTGAGAGAAGGGAAATTAGATGGAAGATACAGAGAGAAAGCCTGAGCATGAGTGCTACGTATTTAAATGACATTGACATTTCTTCAAAGCCTCATTGGGTTTTTTATGGCTTGGGGGGTTTCTTTGGTTGATTATTTAAGGCTACAGTTGCAAAGGTAAAATTCTTACCAAAAATGATCAAGCAGCCGTTATTAGCACAGTGGGAGAGGAAAAGGGTAGGGAGAGACTGAATACTACATAATTAATATCCAAGCTCAGTGTGGAACAAGAAAAGTACGGCTAAAAGGAGCAGAAAAGTCAAACTTGAAAAAGAACCCCATACAACAAGACCCCATGCACACAATCCATCGAGCTGAGATACTCAACATATCATCACGAGAGACTGAATGCCCAGAACAGAGAGCACAGAGCTGAGAAGGGACCTGTGCAGCGTGCTCACACCAAGGAGCAATGCCCATTTCACTTTGTACTCCTGTGCACCCAAAGAGAAGGGGTGGAAGACACACAGCTTCTGCCAATAAATCCCTTTGTTAAGAGAACTTACCATGGGAAAAAAGCTCTACTGGAAAAGCAAAGCAAACCTAGTGAACACAGCAACTAATAAATACCAAGACAACTCAAGACATTTATGTTGCTCTATCGCAATTCCTTACCTCATCAGCTAAGCTATAAACTAGGAGGTTTATTCTTAAGATTCCCCC
>JAOEHY010032365.1:0-13710 GCA_025447955.1 Psilopsiagon aurifrons | reverse complement strand
AAACTCGGCGGTTTTTTATTAAGTTTCCCCCCCCCCCCCCCCCACTGGCATATAGCACTATTGCTTCATTGCTGTTTCAAGGATTCCCCCCCACTCACAGGCTAAGAATTAACTTGCCACTTTAAGCCCCAAACCGGTGCAAACACACACGAACAGACAGCTTTCCTGTACGTGAGGCTACAAACGTAGGTAGGGAGCACAATCCTATTCCGTGCTGCTTAAGGAGAAGAAAAACAAGAGTGAAAACCAAACACCAGACCTTTAGAGAAATCTCTTCTTGCTCCACCAACCACTTGGACAGAAACCAGCTTCTCAAAACCAGGCTTTCTCAACCCTTCTTTTACATGAAGCAAACAGATCCACCTGCAGCGTTGCACTGCATCACAGCCACTTTTCATCCCGAAGTGCCCACTCTCAATTTCATCCTTTGCTGTACATGGACAAGACAACCTCTCCTGAGGCTAAAAACTGCACAGAATAGTTACAGGTTGAAGAACATGCAGGAAGAGCAAACTAAACCCAGCATTTCTGACATTGCTGCGCTGGTGAGTCATCAATTAATGCTTGTTTGTCAGCTCCTGTAACAGCCAAGATCTTCAAATGCAGCTGAGGCCAGCAGACCCTTGATGGAGATGAAGCCAGGCTTGGACCAGGATGCCCAGAGCCAGAAATGCCTTTTCCCTCCCCTTTAACTGTTAATCGCCAACAAAAGCAGGAAGGGATCGGAGAGGAACTTCAAGTGACAACATCCTTCCCTCCCGCTTCTCTCTCAACTGCGGACTCCATGATGAGATGCTCAGTACACAAACCCCAGCAGTATTTTAGCCAAACCCAACCCTGCCAGTCAGTTCTGTCTCGAGGAAACAGCTTTTCCATCACAAAAACCCAGGGTTTATTATGGTCCAGTTTTACTCTAGATTCATCAAATGTCACCCACTGCTCAGCCAGAAGCCCTTCACTACTGGTCGCAGATCTAGCAGATGCCCAGACCTCAAGTAACAAGAGCAGTAGATCAGAAAAGCCCTGACATGGAACAACAGAAGTGACACAAACCTCTTGAAGTGGTTCAGGGGATTTGTCTGTGCTTCATTAAGATCCTATTGGCTGGGATGCAGACGGGAAAACTCAAAGATGTATTTGCATATAATGGCAGGGAACATGTAATAATTTGCAGTCTCTATGCCGAAGTGTCACAAATATCACCTGTAATGAATACATGCTTTATTTCCTTTATTCTCACTTTCCAGTTTTGCTCTCCTATGGCGACCCACTGTGCCCTTCCTGTACTTCCACATCCTCCCCTACCATGAGCTCTGCTGGAACAAAGTTTTGCAGAACAATCAAATCTGTTCCCTGCTGAAGCCACCCAGATCAGAGTCTTTTGTCAGCATTTAACTATAACAGTAATCATGCACAGCTCAGAGCGAGGATAGCTGACAAGACCAAAAACCTCAAGTCAGCAGGGACCAAGAGACAAGTTCCTTATCCCTAAAAACAGCTTCCACACACCCCCGTTGCCTTGCAAATTTAGAACAGCTAAAAAAGAACCCCACAAGGGAAGTGGAGCTTGTTCAGTGGCCAACACGGCTCTCTCCAAGTGGGATCAGAGGTAAAGCATTCAAAAGTCACATTAACAAAGCAGCAGCCTTTTGACGCTTAAGTGACTTAATGCTTTCGGAAAACAGGAGCTGGGTACATCATATGCTATTGGAAAACTGTTTCTGCTGCTTAAAAGCTTGTGGCTCTAGGAAAATTCAAGTGACACTACAGGTTTTGAGCAATAAAAGCTCACACTGAGCAGCTTGAGTTTTCCTTTGCTAATTATCAAAAAGCCAATGTTGGCAAGGAATATGAGATGCTTATCCAATGGAGTCAATAGAAGATTGCTCACTTGTGCACACTTTGAAAGGGCAATCCCTTCTGCCTCTCCTCACTCATTGTTACATTTAAATACATTAATATTTTAATCTTCTAAAAGCACAAGCAATTTCTCTCTTCTTTAAAAATAAATAAGGTGGGGAATGGGATCATTTTGAGGAAGCAGAATCTAGAGAAACATTTTAATGTAGCTACAAACATATTTCAATACCTTTAAAGCATACAGAAGGTCCATCCCCGGTCATAAAGGACGAGCAACTTTGGATGACCAAAGCAACACCTTTTAAAAGGAGCACAGTTTAAGGGGATAGACCTGCAACCACCTACTAACCGCTGACAAGACAGAAGAGCAAACAGACTTCCATCACTTCAGGGAAATATTTCCTTCCATGTTGTGCAATAAAAAGATAAATAATAATAAATAATAATGATAAAAATCATAATAACAAAGAGACAGAAGGAGACAGACAGACATCTGGGTTATGTTCTAAATGTGATTAGAAGCCTGACAACAGGACAGAATAATGTCAAACAAATTACAAGCAATGTGTTTTCATTCACAGGGTGACAAGTCAACAGGCAGTCAGTTAATTTTAAGACTGATTATGTACCAACTCCTTAAATAAAACAAACACACTCACATACACGTATAAGCAACAGGGAGGCCAAACACACAATCGATTTCCCTTTGGTCTGAACATCTCAGTTGTATCTGAGAAACAGCAACTGTATTTTAAGGGGGATGGTTGGCTTGTTTTACAAGCAGCTGCCATTCCTTTCCAGGTGCTCAAGCCAACAAGCCTTATACCTCTGTCTTGGAGCTGCTGAGCACCCTCAGCCATCACCCAACACTGACACAAGCATAATGAAGTGCATATATAATGACACTACAAAGCGCAACTCCCGCTCATAGTCCATACTGGAACATCCTCCCCCTGCACAGGGGCTCTTAAGCATCTGGTTTGGAGTAGGTCTGGTCAGGGCAGTGAGATGCAACCCCACAACCAGAACTGTACACTCCTAATGAAGGTAACTGTGAAAGGAGGGAAACCTTCTTTCCACCAAAGTGAGATGGCTCTGCAAGCCTCAGAGTGTTGCCTATAACAGGTTACAGGTTGATCAGGGATAAACGCAGCTACAAAGCACCCCACAATATTCCCCACCCTGAACTTTCAAGTCCCACAGGAGGGACCTTAAAGTCCTGCTGCATGTGAAAGGACCTTAGGATGACTGACAGCAATGCCTGGGCAAACTAGAGCGTGTCCTGACAGGCAAGCAGTGACTCTCCCCACCACGTCCAGGCAGTGGGTCTCCCACCATGGAGCTGCATCCCTGCTCTAAAAGACCCATTCTGCTTCCTACATCAGAACCTTGCAGGGACCAATCTAGCAAAGATTCAACTTTCCACTTCCAAAGCAATTAAAAAAAGAACTAAAAATTATCTTCACCTCCCAAACAGCAGAGGGGGAAGATGTGCAGCCTGAGGAGAGAGTGGCTGCAGAGGGCACCTCTTCCTCTTCTTGCAGCAGAAAGAACCACCTATTTGTCTGAACGATGGTGGCCTCATGGGAAGACCACTGCAGAGCCAAAAAGATGACAGCTATGATGTAAACAGAGGGAAAAACAAACAGACTCAGTGCAAAGTGTTAAGGCAGCAATGGGACATGGTGATGGAGACGCCAGGCTGCAAGGAGAAACAATGCAGCAAGATAGAATGACAGATGAAGAAAGAAAGGTTACAAAAGCAGAACAGACTAGAAAGGCACTTATAGGATAATAAACCTTTCCTGTGTTTCTAATTATATCTGTAATACTTGAAGCTGAAAGGATTTTAGAAGGCCCATTTACTTTTCGTCCTCTGTGCCATTTTCTGCCAGCGTTTGCCTCAAATGCCTGAAGATAAATGGTTGTTTCAATATCTAATGTGTGTAGCTGGGGTGAAACTCTGCAAGGGACAGGGCTGAAGTGGCTAAAACCCCTGCAGTGGGGCAGGGAAAAGCTGGGCAGCCCCCACATACCTGTCCTCAAACCTACCAGTGGAAATGCAAATCCAGCAGCACTGCTGCAGTCACTCCAGGCACCTTCTGGTGAAGGTTTAAATGAAGCAGAAAGCCATGGAACAGCACCAGACCACAAGTTAGACATCAACTCCAAATCCATTGAACAAAGAAATACACTCACAGTTTTGGATGGGCTGTGTTGAAGGCTGGTGAGACCAATTGGAATGATGACAACCCAACAGAACTGTGTCTGGGCAGGAACAGACGTGGAAAGCAGGGAGTCAGCTTGTTAAATGCCTCTGGACTCTTCAAGCAGTTCTTCAGAGCTTCATGTTAACCAATTAATACATCGACAAGCTTACAGCTGTGAACAACTTCATTTAAAATTAGATCTCTGAAGCATGAACTTGCCCAAACGGCTCAATTTTGAAACAAAGTGGAAATAAAAGGCAGTAGACCAACCAAATAAAGATATATCAATTCTAATCTTAGAGCTATTCAGAGTAGAGTACTCTGGAGAGGAAAAAAGACGTACCCTATCTCCCTGGGAGCAGCAGCGCTAAGGTTTAATCTGGAGCGTTGTCACTTTGCAGAGCTGTAGCACTCTGAGAATTCTAATGGCAGACTTCAAGTCAACCCAAACTTCAGCACACGGAAGCATGTAACAGTCAGGACAAACATCACAATTGGAAGCATTTTAAGTTTGGAAACACACAAACATGATGAAAACTGCAGCAGAGCTACCAGTGCACTCTGAGGATTAATGTTCCCTTTCCCTTCAGATGGTAACATCTCAGCACTCGCTATACACTGCGTGATTCAAGAGCCTGGCATGTTTGCTGACACCTGAATCTCTGCTAATACATGTCTTCTACCCAGAAACAGGGGGAAGGGAAAGGCTTTTGGAAAAGCAAAATTACACCAGAGATGTTGTTATAACAGTTCAGAGTATTTCCAGTAATGCTTCAGATGCTGTAGTGAGAGATCTTACCCAACAGCTTTCGGAAACAAGGCGGTAATATTTATCATCATCACCTTCCCCAGCTCAGTATGCTGAAAGCACGCAGAGAAGGAAAACCACACAGCCTTGGAATAGTTAAGTGTTTCAGGGTACGTGTGTTTGGTTTGGGAGCTTTTTTGTTGCTTTATTTAATTACTGATAACTGAATCAAAGCAGAAGAGCCCTCTAAGAGCACAACCTCTGTAAATCACACCAGGCTTTGAGGAGAAGGCGCAAGGAGCAACACACTTTTACAGGAGAACAAAACTGCTCCAACATATTAAGCAGACATTCCTGAGATCTCTAAAATTGCCTTTCTGAGTGCCAGCTGAAGAGGCTGAATCCCAGACTCAATATGAACCACTTTGGCCCAATGCTCAGACACCCCACAATGTAAGCCATGAAGTCCCTAAGCCCACCACCCCCCAAGCCAGGCTGCACTGGGAGGTTCGGTACACCAAGAATGCACCTACTCTTGGGAAGGGCTCTTTCAGCTTATGTTTTCTTAACCAAAAGCTTATAAGCAAAGGGCCTTGGGGCTTCCAGAAACAGCCAAGGGTCAGAGCGCAACTGAGGACAAGCAAGAGCCAGCCTGAACCCTGTATGGCAGTGAAGTGGCCAGTGGTAGCCAACAGCACTGCAACAGGGATGGAACCAACCAGCCGCTTCCCGCAGCTGCTGTAAAAAGCATCAATGTTCCCGGGCTGCACCTGCAATTTCTTTAAGCAATCAGCCTTGGAAAAACACTAATAATAAGTGAGGTTCTTTCTTCCTTTCCCATAACAGGACAAATTCTACTTAACCTTCCTGTCACCAAAGACATACTCCATTTAAGAAAGCAGCACAGTATCAATTTAGCAACTGAGCAAACAATACCTTCACGTTGCCATGCCTGTTAACCTTTGATTTACAGTGGTGGTTGTGTCAGTTTTGTTTTGTAAATTAAGACACTTACATCCTGAAGGGTAACAAAGTTCACTCTATTAAATTAACATCTGGTATAAATAATGCAGTGCCAGAGAGTCAAGAGAACATTTACAAAGCGCTACAACCAGGTGACTGAGCATCAAACAGTCTCCCTCTGGAAAAGATAAAAAGGGTAATAAACACCTGAAAACTAAACTCTTTCTTTGCAAACATTTCTGGTATAAGAACACTCAGCTCCAAATCATTTGTTGTGGTTGCTGTCAAGAGAGACCTGAGCAAGACAGTGCAGGCTCTGTGCTGTGCTGCTGACGTGGAAAGCCAAGGATTCCATGGGCAGAGAGTGTGTTGACCCCATGTTTAGGTTATAAAACTTACTCAGCTCCCCAGGCAATTTGCATTAATAAAAGGCCTCCAAGACCAAAGCTTCCCCAGCCCCAGAGGAAGCTTTACACATGACTCCTGGAGACCCATCCTGACCTCTCTTTCCCCCTTCTTTAAGATGGGAGGATCAGGTTCAGTAATTTCTTATGCTCTATGGGCAAGGCTAACGAGACAGCAGTGAGCAGATCATATGGCTTTGGCTTCCCTGGCAATGGGAGCTGTACATGCTCAGTGTAAAGGTTGTGTTTCTCTATTCACAGGAACCCATGGAACTCACAGTTATTATATTCACTTCTACAACATTTTAAAAAGGCAAAGGAAATAAAAGGCAGAAATTATCTTCTAAAACAAGCACTTTTATTTTGTGCTAAAGTCTCTGGTGAAGAAATATAAAACACAACTGCAACAAGAGCTCAGATTGCTGCTTTAGACTCTAATGGCTTCAGAACAGTAATTAAGGCTTCTTCCTGACTTCATAACTATGCTGTAATGCATTTATCAAAAGCACATTACCACAATGGACACATTCACTCTTTCTGCAGTGCTCCGAAAGCTCCCTTTGGACACTATATCAGAAAATAAAATCTTATGTGGTCCAATTAAAGAAAGCATAAATCCAGATCATTTCTCTGTGGCTGTCTTGTGTTGAATGCAGTGCTCTGTCAACGTTTTAAATGGAAAAATGGGTGCTTTGGATGCAGTAAAAAACTTCCTTCCCAGAACAGCTCCAGGATGCTGAGTCTTTCTTAAGAGCCACAGGAAGGAAGAAGTGTTCCTTGGGAGCTTTGTTTTTATCACAGAAGGAGGAGAGGTTTTGACAGCAGAGAGATTATTGTCAAGTGCATTTGGACTCACATCAAGTTTCTGCCTTGACAAACTGGACTGCGAGTCCTTTCACAGTGGCAGTGCATGAGAAAACATAGCATGCAACACAGCGTTTCTCCGCTTCAGCGCAAAGCGGGAGGGAATGACAGAGCTCTCTCCCTCCCATCCAATTGCCTACAACAGGCTGCAACAAGCACAGCCCAGCAGCGCTCCGCAGGGACGCGTTCACAGATGAGCATCTTCCCACTGGTCCCTCTCCCACACAAACCTCACTACTTGATTGGGAATACAAATTGCTGCTGCCAGCTGAGCTCCAGGAGGAGCGGCACATGTGTGAAGCTCACACTGTGTAATGACTCGACCAGAAGTGCAAATGCAAGTGGGTGAGTATTGGCATGAACACTGCAGAGCGTAGCTAAAATTAGGGCCAGCAATATGGAGAGCCCATAATATCCTCTGCACCTGGGTAGCTCGGTGCACTCCAGCCCAAACATGCTTTTACTGGAAGAACAGTGAAAGGGGGAAGATGCAAAATACACATGACCTTCCTCACCATTCGTTCCACCAAGAGAGGTTTTGCCATTAGCCATCGTGTAGCACCAGCTCTGAAGGTTTCAGGGTGGAGATAACTTGGAACACATCACCATTTCTTGAGCACGTGGAAGCTTATTTTAAACCAAATAGGTTCTCTGCTCTAGCAATGAACATCAGCCCTTTGCCATATTCTGCTTTTGCTATACACTTCTCCCTCCTATCTTTTAACCACTACCATGGGGAAAAGTTGGCAGTTTGTTTAAGTATAGAATTATTAGTATTTGATCAGTATACAAGCCAGAAGTAACAAAACCCACTTCACATAAAGGATGCAGAGTGCTTAGCATCCCTTACCAGTGAGCCTGCGTTTACTCCTTACATGGAAGGTCTTACACTGATGAGTTCTGACTGCTCCTCTTAGTACAAGGAGAGCTGTGGGCAATAACCTGATCAGGACTCTTTAGAGCAGAGCTCTCCCCCCACCAGGTTCAGTTTTCTTTCCAAAATCACAGCATTTCTCTAACAGCATCTAACAGAGAGACAGGCAAAGCACCAGGCAGCATTCAAAGGAGCTCTTGGGTTTTTGTGTCTGGGTTGCAGGGGGTGAGGAGGAAGAGATGTCGAGAAACCTTCCAGAAACCCTGGGGATGAAAGGAGAGCACTAGAATTGGTTACTGCAAATGAAAAGCATAATTCAAATGCTGACATGTACTTCACAAAGCTGTTGTTCAAACTACATGGGAAGGAGCTGCACCAACCTCCATTTAAAGAAGAAAAAAGGAGAGGGGAAAAAAAAAGCTTAGGTACAGTATTATCCAAGAGCTGCTCCTGAGGCTCCCATCCAGAAACAGACTACCAAGCCTTCATTCAATAAGGAACTGCTACAACAAAATTACCTCCTGGGTGCTAATAGGCTCTTAGTCATAAACAACCCCTTTAAAGGGGGGTTGGGGGGGGGGGAGCGCATTCTAAAGGAATTTGCCACATGTTTCCTTCAATAAATCCTTCTTCCACTCAGTGCTTCCCAACAGGAGCTGGGGTGCTGACTATTATCACCAGCAATTCTCAATCACCAGGGAAAAAGTGAAATAAAGAATTCAGACCATAAAAATAACTCTTTTATCAGAGAAAGAAAGTTACTGTGAGCAATTCAAGTGCCTGGCTGAGATCTGTGCACACTGATGGTCCCCTTCCTCCATCGATTGCCTGCAGAGGGAGAACGGAACAAATACTGACCATGTAACAGGTACCCAGAGACTCGAGGGAATCACACTCCTTCAGTTTTATTTATAGGAACAAGTATTTTATTTACTTGATTTTATTTACACCAAGAAGAATAGGTCCAAAGGCTCCTGGCAAAAGCATCCCATTAGGGCAGCTGGGTAAGCTGCCATCACGCTGTGCCAGGTATTCCCCTTCCGAAACCCCTACTCTTGGCATACGTCAGAAAAAGGAAAAAGAAGAAAAAATCCCTGCTAATTTCCAGAGCTCCTGACAGTTCCTACCTGCTTGGTTTGCCCTCTGCCAGCTCCACGCCACTGCCAGCTCCATATTTCATGCCCAGTGCCCTACTCCAAAGCCTGTCTCACTCTGGGGAAGCCAACTTGCTTTCTAATTGGGTCAGAGCAGAGGGATCGGCTACAGAACCCCAGGAAGAGCCACCAGTGACACTGTGCAAGGAGTGCACCCAACAGGCCCCTACCCAGAGCTCAACAGGACTGGAAACAGCCTTGATTTCCAGCCTTTGCCTGTCCAGCACACATGCCAGAGACAAGAGAGGATGTGCCAGCTGCCCCCAGGACTGCTCACACACTCCAAGCGCAGGTGTTGACAGAGCAGGACCACATGTCACATACCATGGCACTGCATTTGCAGCAGGGCAAGCACACGCCAGCATGCAAAGCTTCCCAGCTGTAAGAGCCCACAGCCAGAATTACTCACAGTGATGAGGACAGGAACTGCCCAAACCACTGTCCCCCCTTCGCAGGGCTCTTGCACCACATTACTGAACAGGGAACACCAGGAAGTCAAACTGATCTGCAGAGAAGTGGCTTGGACTCAGTTGAACTGGTCAAAACAACCTCCACAGCAAAGAGCTGCTAGGGCGGGGAGCAAGATACTTTTTCCTTAAGGAAAGCCCAGCCAGAGAGGAGATGCTTTTGTCCTCCAAATGCATAAGCTTATTCCTCATAAAAAGTTCACATAAACTAAAGGAACTAACACTAATACAGTTTTATCACTTCCTATATCCCATCTTCAAGGGATGCCCCAGCAAAGCTCTGCAGGCAGCCGCAGCAGGAGCCTGCGATTGCGCTGCATCCCATTTTAGGGGGGAAAACTCCCTGCTAGCAATCTAAAGCATCAGATGGGTACTCAGGACATATCCAGCTTCAAGTCAGGAAAAGTCATCCATGCCTGTAAGCTGCTCACACCCTTAAGCTCTCCAGAGAAGTTTTACAGCTTGTAAAAACCTCATGATTCATTTGCAAAGAAACCACAGCCTGCGCTGCAGCCCCACCAGCGTAAGGTTTCCCACGGAAGAAAGGATGCCTGAGTAAACTGGACTTTGAGGGGATATGTAAAGAGAACTTACACGTTTTAGGGCTCAGCTACAACACAAAAGAGGAGAAAATAGAAGGTTTTCTGCCTTACAAGACACTTTAGGCAGAGAAAAGCACACTGCTTTATTTATACAGAGGCTTTCCTTCCAGCGAGCACAGCTTAGCTGGCCATTATCAGCCTAAAACCAACAGGGCACAGGAGACTAATGAACAGCTTGAGCAGGAAATACAAAGATGTGGAGCAAGATTTAAAGGACAAATGGCTCAGGCAGTCTTGTATTTTACAGAAGGTCATCCACGGTGTCTTTATACTTCATTTATCAAATTATATCTGAATTGGGGTAGTCATCCTGATCTGAGAAATCATCACGCATCTTTTCCCTTCAAAAGGGGAAATAAATACTTCATCTGTAAAGCATTTTGCATCAGAGGATCTTGAGTCCTCCCCTGGCACTTTACCTCATAAAACCACCCAGGCAGATAGCTGCTAACCCTACAGACAGCCTTCAGAAGTGCACAGAAGCGCCGTGGTTTGCCCATAATGGCCTGGCCAGTCCCACAGCCAGATCTCAGCTCTACAGCTCCTCTCCTGAGATGCATCTGAGCCAACTGCTATCCTTAACGAGTGGGATTTTACAGCCTGTTTTTCTAGTGCTTTCCTTGTCACCATAAACAGCCCCGTGTTTGTTCACAAGTTGTTCCATTAAAAACAAATACACTGCCACTCCAGGGCAGTGGAATTTGCTGCAGAAAACCATCAGGAGAACAGCACTGCCTTGTCAGCCACCTGCACCACCTCCGCCTTTAACTCAAACCCAGAGGCACGTTACAACTGCATTATTTCAACGCAATAGAATTATTTCCCCCTGTTCCAAGACATAAACCAACCACGTTATTATGGCCATAGCCACCGTGATTTAATAATTAAAACAAAAGACACACACACAGTGATAGGAACACAGTAAGTAGCACAGCACTTCATTACAGCTGGCATCAGTATTCATGATCCTTGGAACCAAAGATGGCTTGAAAATTACATGGCCAAACACGTCACTTTGAAATTACAACTTAATCATCCAATATTCGACACAGAGCTTTAAAAAACACTGATCATCTTTTGCTTTTTTCCAGGGTGAAGAAAAGCTCTGAGAGATAATAAATCATTTATTGCATCGGTGGAAACAGCTTACGAAGCAAGATTTGCAATGCAAAATGTGAATCATGAAGCATCACCTTCACCCCTCCTCATGCAGTGCTGTTGAACACCATCTCTCCAACTCACCCACTGCCTCCTATGGCAGGTCAGTGACAGGGACAGTCTCACCCATTTCTCCATCACCAGGCTATAGGAAAGGCTTCATGGTGCTCTCTGAGCTATGTGAGGAATGAGCTGATATGCAAGGCAGCCACCCAAGAGCTACAAGTGCTTTGAAAGCTCCAGGCCACGCTGTAGGGAGAAGTTAATCTAGCAAAAATGCTTTGGACACGCAGCCACAGCCCAAGTCGAGCTCTTCGCCAAGACTGACGACAATGTGCTATTAACTGAAGTTTAATTATATCCACAAACATACGTTTCTCGCTGAGGCACACAACCACGTCTCTCTAGATTTGTTTGTTCTTCTAGTGGTCCCATTAAGGAATTAGTTTTGTGTTCACTTTCATAGCCCAGACCATGCATTTATCTGCTATTAAATTTGCTCCTGTTTTGTTTCCATAGGAATTTTACCGGTTCCATATTAATTAATTTATGGCAGAAACAGACAACACTTCACAAAGGACCCTCTAATCAGTGGCTAATAAGGGCAGCTGCAGCACTGCATTTATCTAACACTGGTGAGATCATTTTGAGGCAAAGCACAATTTCAAAGAACAAGCCACTGCTTCCCCACCAATCGACTGCAAGCATTAAGTACATCTTAATCCTACATTTGCAATGCTTTGCATTAGGTGACATCAACTTCCAACAAGGATCATTCCCTTTGGAAAGAAGAATATGGCTATTTGCAATACAGACAATGGATTTTTCTTCTCAGAGGTACTTTGCAGGAAGAATGAGTCAGCAGCAGACACTTAGCCCGGTCTCTACAGCCAACCAACAACTACACAAGCTTCAGAGGGGAAACCTCCCCACTCTCCAGGACCCAAGTATTAGACAGTCACGTTGAAAGGCTGCCCACTCTCCCCAAACAACCCAGTAACCTGACTGCCACAGCAGCAAGGCAAGCAGCTCTGAATATCTTAGCTCATCCCACGCTCTTTCAAGTGCACCAACCATATGCGCAAGCGAAGAGCACGCTCTCCATTCTAATGGAAGAGGCAAAATTCAATTCATAACACCAACCTTTAAAAGTCAGCAGAGACTGCAGAAATGGCTCAGTCGGGAAAGTCTTCTTTCTGAAAGCTTCCGTGCACTATAATAAAGCAACTATTGCAAGCGTTTATTTATTAATACAGAAAGATTTATTTATGAGAGATCTGCAATCAGCTTAACCTCTGAAAGCACAGCCTGATGTAGCTTAGCCCCTGGCCAGAGTTTCTCATCTGTTTTTACGTCAGGAAGCAGCATCCATTAGCCCAGGGGTTAGTGGAGAATAGCCCAGGCGACACCTCAGCACTCAGACTCCCGGCTGCCAAAACCCAACCACACTTCTATGCCATGTTTCAGTATGACAGAGGGAAAGAGGCAGATCTGCAGGCGAGGAGAGCTGGTAAGAAGCACAGTTCAGGGTGTGCACGTTGGCATTCCTGACAGGAGCTGGAGAACTGATGTTTTCCTTTAAATCAGCCTGGCATGCAGAGTTATGAAGGGCTGTTATTGTGAGGTAAGTTACCCAAATCCTGCTTTTCTATGAGAGGAAGACGAGTGCACAGAAGATGCAACACCAGCACATCGACAGGGCTCTGCTGGGCAGAGCGTCTCCCAGAGCTACCAGCAACTACACTATAAAGTTAGCACATTTACTCATAATATAGGTTAGCTCATATTTAAAAGCAATGCAATGTCACAGGCAGCTATTTTAATTTGCAAGCAGCAGCTATTAAGACAACACTAACAAGTGGGGAGGGGAAGCCTTCCCAATGGATTTGCTACATTCTTCCATCATGATTTCACAAACATGAGCAGTCAATAAAAGCATATTTTAGGTCTTCAAGCAAGCAGATGCACATACTGCCCCAACTCTCCCCGTTACAAGAGACAAACCCAAATGAAAGTGTTGCACAGCTCCCAAGTATCACGATCCCAGCCCTCTTCATCCTGTCCTTCATCACTAGCCATGGTGACAACAGTAAGTTTAAATACAGCTGGCTATAGAGGTGGCAGGTACTGCACTGAATATACCCCAAAAACATGAGCCTCACCAACACAGAACAACAGAAGAAAAAGCCAGGGCAGTTCTTCCACCAGCAGTAGTTGGGACCATGCGACTGCTTCCTGCCGACCCACCTTATGAACTTCCTGTCATCCTGTCCAGGGAATACGCCTTTGTCCCTGAGCACGACCTGCAGAAAACATCCCTTGGCTGCTGCTGATAGGACAAGGGGTAACAGGTTCAAACTTAAACAGGGGAAGTTTAGATTGGATATAAGGAGGAAGTTCTTTACT
>JAOEHY010032364.1:0-25327 GCA_025447955.1 Psilopsiagon aurifrons | reverse complement strand
ATGCTCCATCCCTGGCGGTGTTCAAGGCCAGGTTGGACATAGCCTTGGGTGGCATGGTTTAGTGTGAGGTGTCCCTGGCCATGGCAGGTGGGCTGGAACTAGGTGATCTTCAGGTCCTTTCCAGCCCTAACTATTTATGATTCTATGATAATTCCCATGATCAAGGAGAAGAATTTTTTGCCAGGCTTCTAAAATTATATAGTCATTAAAACCATACTTCAGGTAAAATATATTTTTCCTCCCCCTTCAGTATGTGGCAGACAACTGAATGCTTGCTATTGGGTCAGTGAATTCTTTGGACAGATTAACATTTTAATGCTTTTTCAACTACAGTATGCTCTTTACAGTAATGTATAGGAAGCCCTGTAAAGGTTACGATGCTATTATCATAGGAACTGTGCAAACAAGCTGTAAGTTCATATTGAAAAAGGTAAAAAAAGAGGAAAGACACAGCAAGCTTCTCTAGGAGATCAGCAAAACAGATTGATGACAGAAATGTGGATGGAACTTCATCAGGAACTGTAGCAATGGGACAAGGTGCAATGGGTTAAAACTTAAACAGAGGAAACTGAGTTTAGATATAAGGAAAGAGTCCTTTTCTTGAGAGTGGTGAGATTGGAACAGGCTGCTCAAGGAAACGGTGAATGCTCCATCCCCAGTAGTGCTCAAGGCCAAGTTGAACACAGCCCCTGAGTAACCTCGACTAGTGGGAGGTGTCCCTGCCCATGGCAGGGGGGGTGAAACTAGATGATCCTAAGGTCCTTTACAACCCAAATGGTTGTATGATTCTGTAACTCAGTTAATTTAGTTCATGTATACTGCAATTGAAATAAGTGGTGCTGCTGCATCTAAAGAACATTTCCAGTAAAACACGGAAAACGACTACAATCATCTTTTTGACCTCCTTCAGATTCAAAGTCAAGTGGATTTGCTTAAATTGTCTACTTTTGATGGTATTTGCAGGACAATGTAGCTGGTTATCACATTTAACTTGAGATTAATCACCTAAGTAGAAATGTTGACATTTTAAGTACAATGGTGCTCACAGTACAATGTATTTCACACATTCTCATGACCAAATCAATGTACTGAAATCTCCTCATCAGTCTTTATTGCATCATATAATAAAAAAGAGACTTCACATTCAGTAAGCTGGGTAGCATACAGTACTTTTCAAATGAGAAAAAGGAATGCACACACTCAAAATCA
The DNA here is from genome assembly GCA_025447955.1 of Psilopsiagon aurifrons. NCBI lineage: Eukaryota > Metazoa > Chordata > Aves > Psittaciformes > Psittacidae > Psilopsiagon > Psilopsiagon aurifrons. Next base: position 24,118 of record JAOEHY010032364.1, on the reverse strand, counting down.
AACGTCTGTAATAAACTACTCATAACGGAATTTGTTCACCATGTTCTTGCTACTTCAGTTCACAATTACTTTAATAAAAGCATATTCTTCTTATAGAAAAAAAGAATGAAAGTGTCGTTCATGCTGTTTCAGGGAATATTTTGGCCATATCTACTTTCATCTAATGAGCAATAAAGTAGAATCTTTGTTTATCTTTGAAAACTTTATTTAATTACATATCCAAATACAATCCAGATGTCTCGGCACAATACTTTGTGAGTATGCTGAATAGCCTGTTTTTTCTTTTTGTTTGCTTATTAAATAACGAGAAATGCTGTTGTCTTTACTTAAGTTTTTCGTTTGGCAATGTGTATGCTAACCAACATCTGATATACAGCCTACAAACTTCCGCAGTATTTCTTGGAGAGGATCCATTTTTTCTGTCTGGCATTATTGTCAAGAAATTTACTGCAGACTCTCTTTTTCTGTAGTTTTATCTGCAGCAGACAACACATTGTGATTTACTTCTATACTTCTGAAAAAATATTATTGGAATAGTCAGTAAAATCAGTGAAATTTAATGGATTGTTCTACAATTTCATTATTTTTCTATAGCATACTATTTAATTGCTGGCTTTAATCAAATACCCAAGGCAATTATAATATGCATTCAAAATTACTCTGAAAACAAAGATTAGCCTTTACATGAATAATTTACACCAAATATTACACATACACACAAATGTGTTTTGCCAATAGCTTTGTTGCCTTCCATTTTTGTAAGTTTTGTTCTACCCCTACAAATGCAGTGTAAATTGTTTCTACATAAGAGAGCACTACAGAATATGTGATGGAGGAAAAAATGCACACAGCTTCTGCTGTGTATTGAAAAATGCACTTCCTTGAACTGATGTGAGTGGTCATATAATTTGTGTCACTGAAGGTTCATATTAAATTTGTCTTAAAGTGTTAGGTGCATTAATTTCTTTAAGAATTCAGAAACATCAAAAAATTATCATATATGTGCTATCTTATGGAAAAAGTTGTGAACTTTTTCTCTACTTAAATATTCAGAAAACACAGCATAGTAAGACCTCAAGTTAATGGAATTTCTCTGCAAAGAAGGTTGGTGCAAAATACACATTTTTGATCACTTTTAAAGAAACCCACACTATTAAAAAGATGCTCTTTTCAACAAGGAGGGCCTTAAGCAGAATTTTAAACATGACACGCAAAATTCACATGTAACTCCCATGAGAATTTGATGAAAGTGGTGAAAATAAAGGGTTCTGAGAAATAAAAATACTAAAAAAAACCCAACCAAACAAAAATAACAAACCCCAAAACCTAAAACTGTGATGTTCTCTGCAATATTGCTTTTGGTCATTCATATCTGAGGTTGCCAGGTAGACTGTGTTGGCTTTACATAAAGGCTGACACTACAACTTATGCCAGTTGATGCTGATGATAGAATAGCACTGGTACAGTACTGGGATAAAACAGACACGGCTTACACAACAGAAGAAATTCAGTATAGCAGTAGATGCAGGGATTACAGTCTAAATCTGGTTAAGATCAGTAAAGGGCAATTTATAATGTTCCACAGTTCCAAAGTATGTCTTAAACTTCTTGAAAAGCCAAGCAAATGAAAGATTTTGTTGTTTGTAAGATCCCTAGTCTTAGTTTTTTAAGAATCTTAGTAGTCCATATAGTGTTACTGGGATACAAAATAGCCTTGACCTGGCTGTCAAGCATGAACATTTCTTTACCATCTTCAAGTAAAACAGTTGGTTGGACAACGAATTGTTGCCATTCTGTTTCTCACTTAAATTCTATTTTTAATAATTAAATGCTTTCATCTTGTTCTTAGTATTTTTTAAAACCCAATTTAGCCCTAGAAGTTCTGGCACATTACAAAATATTACCTTAAAGTTTTATAAAAGTCTTTCAGCTTGGCTTTTAAAAGTATAATTATTTTTTCTTCTTTTACATTCCTGTGTCATTTGGGGGGTTTGGTTGTTGGTTGATGTTTTGGGTTTTTTTATGTTATTGCTTCAGCACTGAATCTTCAAGTTGTCCTATTATACAAATATATTTTTGAACAATTGCACTCATGCCTAAAAAAAAATTCTCAGTCTCTGCTAAATGTACAAACTACCATTGTACTTTTGTGTGGCTGGTTTTGCTCTTTTTTTCCTTCATAAAAGCTTCCATTTGAACTTGGCAGGTATATAAAGCTACACTTCTTTAAGTAGATGCTGGACATTTGGTTGCTACTTGCAGCATCTCTTGTTTATAACTGCTCTATGACTACCCTTATTATCCTTTCCCTATCATGGAATGGATGATGCAAGGTTATAGTAGTAGTGTTTAAATTAAAATAGGTCGTCAAGAGAGATAACTACTGAAATAAGCATACTCTAACTTAAGTACCTACAGTTAAGAGCAACCTAGAAGCATTTAGCTTGGCGAAGGTAGCCTCAAGCTCTCACAAACTCTGTAATGGAAGCAACCTCAAGAAAAAAAGTCTGTGTATTCTTCCCTAACCTTTTGTGGTAAAATGTTTCAATAATTGTGTGCAGCAAGACATCACAAGTTTTTCCATTCTACTGCAAAAAGCATTCTCAAACTTCCAAACTCACTTTCTCAGCCTTGAAAGCAACCTTAGAAATTCCCAACTACCTGGAACGTGTGACAGTCAGAAGTGCCAATCTGTTGATGCAAGCACATGAGGTCCACACTAGTACTTTTTATTAGTGTTGAATCTCTACTTAAAAAAAAAAGAAATATGGCAGTTTCAAAACTTCTCAGCTAAGTTATTTATAGCTGCAAGCAAAAGATGATCTGAAAACAAAAATCTCCATAGAAACCATTGATGGAGAAGACCTATGAGAGGCCAAAAAGAGATTCTCAAATCAACCCCTTCGTGAAGATACATAAAAAATTCCCACTTGACAGAATTAAACTAAAAAAGCCTTAAGCTGTAAATGTGTTCATTGTATTACTAGTAGTTTTACATCTAGAAATAAAGGAGGATTTCCCTAAAATATTTCTAAAAACAAAACAATAAAGCATATTAATCTGGAGTCACGGCTAACAAATTTTATTCCTAGATGGATACAGTGAAACAGACAGAAAATTTTAGGCTAAATTTCTGGTACAAAAAGGTACAAATCACGTACTATTTTTCAGACACTCTTTCATTCTGCATGTCCATGTATAAATAAACATAGATTAAATGATTAATTAATAAGATTATTTCTGACTATTCTTTACATAATTTTGTCATACATTACTGGTACATCAGAAATCTACACACCATCTTCTCTTTCAGAATTTCTATAGAATGCTGTATCCACCAGAAAAAAAAAAAAAAAGAAAAACAAAACAAACAACAAACCAACCAACCAAGCAAAAAAAAAAATTAAACATTTGCTTATCATTCTTTCTGCTACATGATCAGGTCATGATGCCGTGATTAGTGCTGGTAGATCTTCAGTACACATTTGTTACTGATGGTTTGCCAATATTTGTGCCATTTGTTTTGGAAAAATCTGAAGATGAAATAGAGAGCTTATGTGATGCTGTCCTAGGGCTGCAAGACTCACAGTACCAGAAAGAGCCTGTCAGTGAAAAAGTAACTCAGGAACACTTGCAACCAGATGGACCACTTTATATGGTGTCAGCATTCAGAGCATTTCACCTCAGACTTTTTTTAACTCAGAACTCTGAGGATACAGGTATATTTAAAGAAGTGATGCATAAGAATTTCAGACATCTGACCTCTGCACCTAGCAGCTCAGAAGTTGTATTTTGTCTCTCATAAATGCCCCCTGTGCCCAAATTCTGTATTATCTTCAGTGGACAACAGAATTAGTGGAAGAAAACAAGGACATCAGCCTGAAAATATCCTAATCTTGCAGGTGGGTAAAATAAAGACTTAAGGCTTTATAAACAAAGACAGAAAGATGAAGAGTCAACCTCACAGCCTAGATAAAGGAAACACTGCTAATGAAAAGACTGCTAAAAACCATGTCCATTCATCTTTCATTCATCTTTCCTATTTCAACTGCCCATTCAGCCGATGATGTATAATAACTGCAAAGTTCACAGGATAACTCAGGTGTGAAGGAACTTCAGGAACACTGTAGGCCAAACTCCTACTTGAACCACTTTAATCCGGAGATCATAGAATCATAGAATAGATAGGATTAGAAAGGACCTGAAGATCATCTAGGTCCAACCCCCCTGCCATCGACAAGGATGCCTCCCACTAAACCATGTCCCCCAGTGCTCTGTCTAATCCAGCCTTGAACACCGCCAGGAATGAAGCATTTACAACTTCACTGGACAACCCGTTCTAGTGCTTCATCACCCTTACAGTAAAGAGCTTCCTCCTTATATCCAATCTAAACTTCCCCTGTTTAAGACTGAACCCCTTGTCCCTTCTCCTATCACTACAGTCCCTAACAAAGAGTCCTTCCACAGCATCCTTATAGCCCCCTTCACATACTGGAAGGCTTCTATGAGGTCTCCAGGCAGCCTACTCTTCTCCAGGCTGAACAGACCCAACTTTCTCATCCTATCTTCATACGGGAGGTGCTCCAGTCCCCTGATCATCCTCGTGGCCCTCCTCTGAACTTGTTCCAACAGTTACATGCCCCTTTTTATGTTGAGGACAGCAGAACTGTACACAATACTCCAAGTGAGGTCTCACAAGAGCAGAGCAGAAGGGCAAGATCATATCCTTCAACCTGTTAAGTCATGCTCCTTTTGACGCAGCCCAGGATACAGTTGGCTTTCTGAACTGCAAGCACAGGCTCATGTTAAGTTTCTTATTGACCAGCACCCCCAAGTCCTTCTCCGAAGGGGCTGCTCTCAATCTCTTCTCTGCCCAAACTGCAGCTGTGCCTAGGATTGCTTGAACCCAGGTGTAGGACCTTGCACTTGGCATGGTCAAACTTCATCTGGTTGTCATCAGCCCACCTCACAAGCATGTCAAGGTCCCTCTCAATGTCATTCCTTTCCTCCAAAGTATGAACCAAACCACAGAGCTTGGTGTCATTGGCAAACTTGCTGAGGGCATGCTTAATCTCACTCTCCATGACACAGACAAAGATGTTGAACAAGACCAGACCCAACACAGATCCCTGACGGCCACCATTCATTACTGGTCTCCAGCTGGGCACTGAGCCATTGACCACAACCCTTTGTGTGGCCATTCAGCCAGTTCTCTATCCACCGAGTGATCCACCTATCAAATTGATGTCACTCCAATTTAGAGAATAATATGTCACACAGGACAGTGTCAAATGCTTTGCACAAGTCCAGGTAGATGACATCAACTCTACCCCTGTCCATCAGTTCCATAGCCCCCTCATAGAAGGCCACCAAATTGGTCAGGCAGGATTTCCCCTTAGTTAAGCCATGCTGGCTATCATGAAGCACCTTGTGGTTTTTCATGTGCCTTTGTATGCCTTCCAGAAGAATTTTCTCCAAGATTTTTGCCTTTTCCCCTTCTGAAATGGGGGTTACATTTCCCTTTTTCCAGTCACCAGGAACTTCACCTGACTGCCATGATTTTTCAAATATGATGGACAGTGGCTTAGCAGCTTCATTCTCCAGCTCCTTCAGGACTCACGGATGGATTTCATCAGGTCCAATGGACTAGTTCATATTTAAGGTTCTTAAGATGATCTCAAACTAGGTCCTCTCCTACAGTGGGCCTAGGGTCTTCATTCTCACAGTCCCTGCATCTGCTTTCTGATGTCAGATCAAATTAATTTCTCAGGGGTTTAACAAATCTGGTCTTGAGTTTGTTAAGGAATGGAGATTGCATAACCTTTTTATGCACCTTTCTTCACTGCTGATTGCCTTCAGAGAGAAAACATTTTCATCTTATCCAGCTGGAACACTGTTCCACAGAAGGCCACAGAATCACTGAGACTCAAATGCACCTCTGATAACCTCCCTGCTCAACTCACAGTCAACTAGAGCAGTTTGACCACGACTATGTCCAGTTGGTTTTTTGAACATCTCCAAGGGTGGATATTCAAATTGCACAACTTCTCCGGGCAACCAATTGCTTGATCAGCCTAACCATACAGAAATTTCTTCTTATGTTTAAATATTATTTTCTGTATTGCAAATAGTGATTATTGACTTTTGTACTGTCATGGGGCACCACTGTGAAGTGTGTGACTCTGTCTTTACTCTTTCTCCATCAGATGTTTGTAACACATTAATAAGGTCCTCTATTTGACCCACAATATCTGATGAATATTATTAGAAACTGCAAGTTTTCTAACTGAAGCAAAAGTTTCCACAATCTACGTAGCACCTCCAGCAGCTGCACCTGTACATGCCAGCAGCAGCACACGGAATGAGGCTCCCAGGGGTTCCCAGAAGATCTGAAAACAGAGCCCACACACTGCTGCATAAACCACCATGTCTGTTAGCAACATCTGTTTGCACTGCTTGTTTGCTGAATAAGTTAACAATTAGAGATGACTAAAAGATGATCAAAATGATCAACTTTCCATTAAAACAGACAGTGTAAATTCCTTGCTGGAAGCACCATTTTTTTCACTGTTTCAAGTTCTAAAGGAATTTTTTCTTTTAACTCCACTGAATTTTCAATTCATTTTTCAGGCCAAACATTTTTGTGAAAAAAATAGTTAATGTCAACAAAATTATTAAATAGGATTTTCAGATATTTTTTCATCAAGTGCAGCAACCTTGTAAAAATTAACTTTTTGGTGCGGCTCTTTTATTACATCTTTACTGAATCTTCCATTGCTGTTTCTATTTTGTGAATATTTTAACAGTTTGGTTTGGTTCTGGACAAAAGGAAATCTTCAAACACTGAATTTTCTTAGTGACCTCTATATTACAGAACACAGACTATCTTTCCAAAAGTATATAGCCTGGAGTAAAGGAAGGAAAATACAAAGAGCATGAACAGAGCCCAGAATGTCTCCAGAAAAATAACAGAAAGCAACAAGTTTGTCCACGTACCCAAGTTGATTACTCCATTGCAAACTGATAAATGACCACATACAATGTATGAACTCACTTAGTGGTCCTTTCAGAAGCGGAGTACTGTTTGGTTTTAATTACAAGAGAGTATATTTCATAAATATGGTAAACTCTTTTACCTAGTTATTTTGGAACAGATAGCAAGAATTCAGGGGTTTTTCATGCTGTGGGAAATATGTCTAGAGCATAGGTAGACAAGGAAGCACACAAGGGCAGATCTGGAACTGCTTTAACAAAAAAAAAAGAAAAAACAACTTTGAAAGAAACAATATTTGTGTGACTTTAGCATTTTAGAAGCATATATTGAACATTCCACCAATGGTATTTTCAATGACATTATAGTCTCGGACTTATCAATTTATGCCCTACATTCTCTCCCCAGTCAAGTTAACTGCCACAAACCAAAAGCCTAAACTATAGCTAGAAGTTTGTTCTGCTAAACCAGTTTGTGCTGAAATAACATTTCTATGCCTTAAAAATAACCCCAAATGACAAAAGATTCATTCACATCACAGAATCTACATCATAATGACTATATCAATCAAGCACTGCTATCCTCTCCAAAGATTTTCAATTCCACCTCCCTAAAATTCTGCTGAAATTACTCCCTCTGCCCAATGTATATTGCCATTCCTTTTCAGATGTTTCACACTGATATGGAAGGTTTCCATATGCTTTTGTCAAAAGTGTTTCTCACAATACTGTCAGATTTTTGCACAAGGAATAAGGAACAGATCTGTAAAAATGCCAGTTGTATTTTTCTAAAGCAAGCTTTGTTTTCCCTTGCATCCACTGCCAGAAGTCTACATATAGTTTTTACCACTGGTGTCTTACATTCATATTTTCTTCCCAGTGCTCTTTTTAACCTTTGCTAGAGGTGGTAGATGTCACGTATTTTAGTAAGGCAGCCTGAAAAACTTATTCTTTTTTTTTTTTTTTTTTTTTTCTGGTTCCATTCATAAATTGATACTCTGCTCATTTCATACTGGTATGTGTAGCTTTCAAGTAATTCTTTCCTTTACAAGACTGTCTTGGGTTCAGCAGTAGCAGTCATTTCTCTCCTTCTTAGTAGCTGGTACAGTGCTGTATTTTTGACTTTCAGCCTGGGAACAGCACTGATAACACCAAAGTTTTAGTTGCTGCTCAGTGTTGTTTAGTCTGACCAAGGACTTTCTGAGTTTCATGCTCTGCCAGGGAAGAGGGGAAGCCGGGAGGAAGCAGAGACAGGACACATGACCCAAACTGACCAAAGAGGCATTCCATACCACAGCACATCATGGCCAGTATATAAACTGGGGGAAATTACCTGGAAAGGCTAGATCACTGCTGGGGTCCTGCTGGGTATCGGTTGGCAGGTGGTGAGCAGTTGTATTCTCTTTCCTTGTTATTTCACTTATCATTATTATTATTGGTGGTAGCTGCAGTGGTTTTTAGTTATACCTTAGTTACTGGACTGTTCTTATCTCAGCCCCTGGGAGTTCTATTGTTTTGATTCTCCTCCCCATCCCTCTGGGAGCAGGGGGAGGAAGGGAGGGGAGTGAGGGAGCAGCTGCATGGTTCTGAGTTACTGGCTGAGCTTAAGCCACTTCAAAAACCCAGATAAGCTATCTCAGATCTTTAACTTGTATACTAACGACACACAAATTGATAGATTTTAGCAAATGCAATTTGTAAGATTTTTAAAAACAAGCCTGAAGTATTTAATGATGCCTTTGCATACAGCTAAACAGGTAAGCTTAATTAGCTTAATTTGTTAATTGGAACCACATAAGGAGTATTTTTATTCTATTAGTAAAAATGTGTGCTACACACAGAAGAGTCACATGATGTTCATGCAATAAAAGCTGCAGGAATTGGGCCACTAAAACACTCTAAAGTACAATCATATTTTACTATTATAAATTGTAATGCAAGTCCACCAAATTCAGTTGCACTATATATGTAAAAAAAAGAGTTAAAACAGGCTTTTTAACATACAGGAGCTTCTCTGCCCATAATTCAATAAAAACTTGATAAGTGATTTAATATAATTTGTCTTTGTGCACACAAACTATACCACCCCACTCTCACCTATCCATGGCATAAATTTCTAAGTCAACAGAGATCACTTTAGAGAACTCCAGCTGTCACCCCAGTATCCTTGTATTTTGCAAATTTTTGAGACTGAAGTGGAATCTAGTCTTAATACACCATTTTTCTTAAGCTTTCATAAATACAAAAGTTAAGTTCTGTGATTTTCATGAATATTATACTCAAGCTCTGATCGAGGGTTGAATTAGAATGGTTTTCCTAGACAGAGGTCCATATGTGACAACTCTAATCTCTGTTTAATGACATAAATATCTCATCTTTAGTTCTTCTGAAAATATCTGAGAAAATTATTCTATATATAAATGCTCTTATTTCAACTGTTCTTTCTATAAACCTACAAGATACAATTACATTACTACTAATGAGTTTCAGTCAGACACCTCTTTGTATCAGACATGGTATGCACCGAGACCAAATTCAAGGTCAATGTTCCAGACAATTTGCCATTTAAACATAAGGCAAGATACAATGTGAACATTATTCAAGCTATCTGAGGCCAGTCTTACATCATTTTGGCAGTCAAGTTGAATTTATTGGAAACTATTTTTGGCAGCTTGCAAACCTAAGCTTGGGGCAGCAGATGCTGGTCAGTGGAGAGACGAATAAATGCTTATGTATTTGTACTGGGGAATGTCACTGGCACCTGCTTCTGCTGATCAACTTTTTAACACTGATTGCCTATTCAAAGGGCACAGGTCTTTTGTAACTGACACTTGAGATGAAGTTGTAATCACTGTAGTTCAGCATTTTAGAGCTCACTTCTGTTCTCAATCAAATGAATCCAAGACCTAAAGACAGCAAATGAGCAGTTACTGATGACCTTTGTTTAGCAAAGCTAGTTGTAGATTTAACTTTCAACAATGTCCATGCTTAGGTCCTGAATTTTGCTCGGCTGATTTTAAATACACGGGTATAAAGCCTGTTGTGCTTACGATGATAAAATGATTGTGTCTAACAAACTCAATATTTATTTTTTCCCCAGAAAGACAGATGACCATTAAAATATAAATAATAATCACATCTTTATAATCACTCTTTAGCTACAACTAAATGATTATTTCATAGTGTTTTGTTCATAACCTTATTTTTTTTAATATTGTACACAGGTAATTTGAAGAAAATTTAATGAAGTTCACTCTGAAAATCCACCTTCATACACACTTTCTATACAAATCTCTTCTTTATTTGAAGATAAACCAGGGAAAAAGAAAAAAAAAATCAATTTTCAATGCTAATCCCAAAGACTTTCAAACTACAAAAGCAGAAGACAAATTCACAATGTAGTTTTTGAAGTTAGAATGTTCAAAGAAATGATCCTTTGCCGAAGTTGTTCAGTAGGGACCTACACTTTAACTTTTTTGACCAGAAATAAAATATAAACACTGCCACAACTTTTTACTACTGAATTTAAGAAGTGTGAACTCCGCTGGAAGATCTACCAGGACAATTTCTGGGAAAATGGAGATTTGCCTACAAAATGCTGTGGAAAAAGGCACTAAAAAAAGAGAATGATGACATTTTATCCAAAAAAGACTTAAAGTTTTCTCAAAGTGCATATACTTCTAAGAACAAGAAAAAATTGCAACAAACCTTTCCTGTAAATCAAAACCAAAATAAAAGTTTTAATAAAATCAAATTAAAACTGGAAGAGAAAAAAACTCTTTAAACCTGTAGTGCAGAACTGATGAATTCAACATGCATGGTCCCTTAAAAAGCAGAGAAAGAAATGCTCACTACATGATCTATGCTTGCTTTAAAAGTTCACAGTAGTCAGTGGGACACATCTGGTGGCCTATAGACCAACTCTGGACACAGAAGACTTATCTTCCATCCTTACACTCTCTTCTCTTCAGGAAAGGCAAGTGTTTAAGTTGCCCGTGGCATTCAAACATTGAAAAGCTAGCTAACTCCTGCACACAGCCTAGTTCTAGTGCCTGGGCTCCTGCAGCTGGCTGAAAAGAAAAAGAAGTGCAGACATCTCACTGTCTTCAGATGGCCCTAATACCCAAGGGAGGGATGATGGGATTAAATGAAGTACTGAGACTGGGATATGTTTTTTCAGAAATTGGACCTATCAGGTCTATCTATATCTCTTTAGATCTGTTTAAAGGAATTTTGAAGCTGAGTTGTTCACCTCAAGAAATGCATAATGAGAATCCTATCTCTTATCTTAGAAAACATCCCTTTTGAGAAGAAAATTCTCAAATGCCACAAAAATTGAGTTTATTATTTGCCTGCATTTTCTGTTTATGTCGGAGAAAGAGAATTCAGTGTCTCTTCTCCCTCCTTTTCCACCTGTCCCTTAAAGAAAATCTATTTTTCATCACAGACCGAAATTGTCGTATGCACAGCTCAGAAAAAGAAATAGATCAAAATGTATGCTGAGCCTTTAGCAGCCTGAAGCGGTTGAGAACTGCATTTTCTCGACTAGTTGTAACTGCCTTTTAAACAAAAAGGCAATTTAAAACAAAAAGACTGTCTGAGGAGTCAAATAAACTGCTGAAATAACCCCCCAAATGTTGCTACCTCTATCTTCTCTTTTTCATGATAAAGGCTTTAAATTACATACTTCCAACCCCTCCCTAATTTTATGCCCCCCCCCCCCCCTTTTTTTTTTTTCAGTTCCCTAAAGCTAAAACCAGTTTTGGTCATATCTATCTGGCTTACCTCATTTTAACTGTCTGATTGGAATTATCTTTCCTATGGCTTTACTCAGGCCATATATCACTTTGCCTCTGGGAATCTGCCACTTACTATCTTCACCTTCTTTCTTCCTCATTTTTTTAGCTTATGAAACAGATTTAGGAATGAAATTTTCATATCATTTGAAAACTGAAGTTGGCTTTATCACACCTCTCACTGAGTTTGCGCACAAATGACATCTTTGCAGGCAACAATGAGTGTAAATACACTTCTTAAGCATTCAGATCTCTTGCATACTAAAACAACAGAACATTGTGTGTTTGTTTTCTACGTGAATGAAACACCTATAAAAATGACAGCAAATATATGGAACAGATTTATGCAATTATGCCTTGAATGTCACACAATATGTAATCTATAGTGTTTAAGTGAGATTAGCAATAACGTCAATACATTTATAGTCCTGTTTCCCTAGGACTTAGTTCAGAACTTGCAGAAGTCAAAGGAATGAAATTCATTGGCATCAATGAATTTTGAATTAGGTTCAGACTTTTTACGTGCTTTATCTGCTTTGATACCCAAAAAAGTAGTTTTTCTTATTCAAAGTGGTAAGATCCTTCCTCCAGAGGCACCAATTTTGCATACTGTCAGCATAAAGACCAAGCAGCTGACAGCATTCCTGAAACCCTGATATTACACTAATTTCTCATGCAACTCAAAGTGGACTGCATGAACAGAAGCATTTGGGCTGTTGATAATCTGTTTACTTGCAAAGCCAGAAAATTTTTTCAAGTTACCAATGTGCTGCATGATGGCTTTCCTGCCAAAGTTGTGCTTCACATGTAAGTGCCCCAGATTATCATAAGTAGCAAATTCAAGCTTTTGTAACACAAGTAGCCTGACTTTTAGAAATGCTAAATACCCACCTTCTGAAAGCCATGGTACTTTCAAAATGCCTTACAATTTGGTCACCAAAAAACCCTAAATAATCCAACCAAACCACAAAGCAATATAAACCAAGACTGAAAAGTTAACATATATTTCTTCAAGAGATAGAATGCATGTCACAAATATTATTTGCCATTTGCCATTTTCCTATTTCCAGAAATTATAAGTGAAGATCCTCCAACTGAATAAGAAGAAGGACATGTATATGTATTGCCATTGGAAATGGAAATAACCTGTATAGAGTCTTGGAGGCATAACTCATATTTTATGGAGCATATCATTGTATTTGGTTGTTTACAAGACACAGAATAGCATGACAAATGAGGTGTGACACAGCAAGTCAACTTTAAAATAAAACAAAACTCTTCTATTTCTGGATCTGCTACTTTGAATTATGTCTAAACAAAACATATCCATAGGAACAGAACAATAAAATATTCAATGCATTTGAAATGTCAAGGGTTGTGGCAGTTCAGCTAGCTAGAGTGAGATGGAGGGAAGTTTGCTTTCCATCTGCAGAACAGATTTTAGCTGCTTCCTCATGCTTAATTACAGTTTAGAATAGCCTTCAAGAAGTTGAAAACAATTACAACTGTTTATGAAAACAGATTGCAGGTCACTTGTTTTCACTGATTCCTGAATACTGAAAGCTAAGAATTACCCTTAAGCACATTCATTTTGTAGAATCAGTTTATGCATCAACATATGCTAACATTAGAACTGAGAGAAACAGTTCTTAAATATTACAGTGGTATACTGAAGCAAAAGATATCAGAAAAAGCCAGCTAGGTTGTGTGTATGTTAAATGATCTGATAAACATTGCCTATTATGTTTATTTAAATTCTTACAAAAAACACTACGTAAGTGAATACTACTCCCAAAACTTTTTTTGCATTATCCTTTCTGATAACAGCATAAGATGCAAGATATTCAACTGAAATCAGAACTACACTACTGTAAAACCGGTTCAGAACTACAATCATACTTTAAGCAATCTTAAAAGTACTTTAGGATATACTTATAGTCCTCTTGATCTATGAATAGAAATCAGGTAAGCCTTTTTTTCTTTTAAACATTTCTTTCTCTGCTCACTTATTTAATTAATAAAAGCAAATACAGAACATAAAAAAACCCCAGTATCAAACACAATATTATCCTTCTAATATAAAAATGCCATATTTGAAAACTGTTATTTACTAAAAACAGTTGAATCTCTTAGAAGCTTACTGTCTGCCACACTTCTCTGAAAGCTGTCTGGAAGACCTGACCATAAACCATAACCTCTCTCTCATTGGTAATAGTGGCATCTTCAGAAGTGCTTGACTGAAAGCATATTCAGTGAATCATAGGTGTTCGGTTAAGCCAGCATTGAGTCGAGACTGACTATATTGAGAAACTTGAGAACAGATCTCCCAGTTTTCCAGATAAGTCGTCTGGCCTTTGGGAAGATAGGAACAAGCACACCTACATGCATGTCCATTACGTGTGCCCCAAAGCAGCTTTGGTTTTCAGTGTTCCTTTGATTGCTTTTATTTTGAGAAGGAAGCCAGACTAGCAAGAGGTCTCAGGGGAAAGTCAGATACGTCTCAAACTTTGGTTGTTTTTATCTCCTCAGTAGAAATACAGATTTTGGCAATGGTGACAATCTTATCACTCCACTTCCAAAATGGAAAATTTGTTATAGAGAAGATGAAGATTCTTTTTCCATAAGAATAGACAGTGATAGGACAAGAGGCAACAAGCACAAGTTGATTCAGGGTAATTTCTGTTTGCATCTAAGAAAAAAAAATGTATTTCACCATGAGAGCAATTAAACATTGGGATAGCTAGCCCAGAGCAATGGTTCAGTGTCCCCTGCTGGATATACTCCAGACTTGGCAGACAGAACTCTGGATAACCTAACCTAAGGTCCTACTTTCAACAGCAGGTTATATTAGATGATCCTCAGAGGTCCCTTCCAGCCTAAACCTCTCTGTAAGAGAGAGAGTAACATTTACTACCATCCAGGTTAATTAAGTTCTTCATGGTGGTGGTTTGTTTTTCATATTTCAATAGTGGTTAAACTACCATGGCTACAAGAAACTTCAAAAGTAATCTATACCACAAATCTGTTTTAAGGCAGGATCAGTTGTACCTGTTATCATACTGATGATCAGGATCATCATGGCTTAATCTTAAAAGCCTTACTTGACCAATGCCTTACAATCATTACTTCAAAGAAGCTGTTTAATTCCTTGTACTTAACTTAAAGCTTTCCCACTACTATTTAAGCCTATTTCTATGCCCCAACGATAGCACAATTATTCTTTTCTTAATCAGTGTTGAACATATTTTATAATATCCTCCTTCTGTCCTTTTTCAAACTAAAAACCCCTTCATTCTGCTTTTCCTGACTGATGCTAGACCTAGATACTTAAAATAGAAAAGCTCACTGTTCACTCTATGGAGACAGCTACCATGCAAGACTTGGTGCTTAGTGCTTTCTCACACCCCCAGCCCCCTTCACTAAAATCATTGATAACTGATCACATAAGTACTGTTGCCCTAATTTTATAGTTGTTCAAAGCAATGATTGGATTTCTTAGTTAACTCACCCTTTTGTCTTTGATGATAGAACCTTGCAAAAGGATGTTTTCCTGTAGCAGAATGTGCTTGTTGTTTTTCTCAGCATGTGGTGTGTGCAGTCAAAGCCAGTTTATGAAGGCTCTAGGTTCTGAAATAAATATAAACTTTATAATGACAGGGAAACAAAGAGGAACCTTAATCACTTGAGTTTTATTTCAAAATTGTGATCTTTTTAATTACCATCATGTAAATGTATCTTCTTTTCCATTACTAAATAGTTAGGGATGGGAAGAAGTGTGTGTGTGTGGGGGGAAACAAAGCAAAAAAAACCACCAACTAACCAAACAAACACCAGTTTACGATCATTCAATACGTAAACATTATCTAATGTAGTGTTAGCAAGCCCAGGATAAAACTATTGCATTAGTGTACTAAGGGTTGCAAATGAGTTAATGTGCTGTAAAACTAGCCTGAAATCAGAATGAAAGTGTAAATCCTTGCAGGATATTCATAGCTTTAAGGTCAATAACTATTAAAATTATTTCTAGAGATTTTAGTCTATCACTAATTCTAACCTTGTCTAATTTTTACTACATTGTGCAGAAAGGTACAGAAAGTATGACCTAGATTGAACAGTGCAGAGAAAGAATACACAAGGGATACACTGATGTTAGCATCCTAATTAGAAAATGAAACAGTTACAAAGTAGAAACATATTTTCCTTCCGTAATACAGAAATTCCTCTAAGTACACATAGTAATGTCATCAATCATTGTCACTTCCATAGAAAAAAAAAAATTTTTTTTGGCTTACAGGGTCCAAAAAATGTCAGTGTTTCTCCTGTCTCAAGATCAACATGGGGACATATTTGTTCATTTTATTGACGACAAACAGAGGCAGCGCAAAGCAGATATTTAAATAAGATAAAAGGTTTCAGTTAAAGTGACGAGAAAAGAAGAGCAGTTAAAAAGGACACTGAATATTCCTATGTGCCAGTGTAAAGCAAAAAATAAACCAATACAACAATTCATTTCTTTCTTTGGTAATCTAAGAAAAACTGCTTGCATTATGTAAACAGCTCTTGCTCATGGAAGATTATAACATATTTTTAAAATGTGGCAAATGATCAAAGCCATAACTTGTCAGTATTTCTCTTCTGTAGTGTCCTGTGCAGTACAATAATACCACTTTAAAGGCCGTTCCAACTGTGATTTCTATAAAAAACAAATGAGCACTATATGATTTTCTTTGGTTCTGTTAAACTAATCCTCAGTTTGACCATTAAACATAAGCCATAACCCCCTTTTAGACCCCATGCCCCTCTTTTCATGTTTCTTAGACCAAGATTTTAATTTAATTTCTTCCCTTGAAACCAGCATACCCATATTGAGCAACAAAAGATTGCAAATGAGCATAAAAACATACCAGTATATTCCATATTACTACATAAAAAAACCCCTCTAAAGTAACATTTCTCAATTAAGGTATGGGTAAGTGATATCATACACTATTTGCAATAAGATGCAGGGATAATGCTTGAAGGTGTACCATATGTTACCTTCTTGAAAACAGGTCTGCATTCATAAGTTTAGGAGCAGTTTTGATGATAATCATGATTCAGTGCTTATAAAGCAATATTTTCTTAACTGCTAAAGCTTACACTTAGTGGGTGAAATCTGAATTTTTAAGTTAAGAACCTTAGACAACCAAGGTCAATTTTTAAATTCAAAGTGCCAATTTTCTGTCACTATGAACAAATTCCTTCCAAGGAGACCACATCACATCTAAGCTATTTGTGTAGAATTAGGATACCAGCTGTAAGTTTAGTGCCTTCCAGAGGGGAAAAAGAAAATAGGGGACATGGAAAGGTCTCCAAAGAGATTATTTTCTAAGTTACCCAATCCACTAAGAATGGAAGTAATCAGAATGGAAGTGTCCTGATACACTTCAGAAATCATTCGGATATCATGCCTCCATTCAGCCATTCACATTACCCTTCCTAGGGTATAATTTGAATAGTGAAAAACACAGTGTCACAGACGCAAAAGCAGAGCTGAAGAATATTCAGACAGAAACTGACATTTGGCTAGAAAACAAGTGGTACTGAAACTCAGTAACAACTGCCAGCAACGACTGTCAAGATTTGTAGGGAATCCTTTCTGTAGTTAGAAACAAATAGTCCCCACATATTTTGTGCATGTATCTCAGCAAAAGATGCTGTCCAGAAGCAAGCTCCGAAATGCCTTTAATAAGCCAGTGTTGTTACAGGGATTCACACTGCGAATAAAAAAAAAAAAAATAATAAAAAAAAAAAGATGCAGCTTGTTCAAATTGTTCTTCATGGTCATGTTGCAAGAGGTTAGGGAAAAAGGGAAAAGAAATTAAGGTAAACCAGAGCACAATCAAATGACTTATTTGTCCAGAAATTGTCCACAGTGAAAAATTCTATTGTTGCTGGACCTCAAGATATACAGCTGAAAAAATACATATTTAATACTCAAAATACATTTTCACAATCTAATAAATGCTAATCAAATCAATTACTGATTCTCCCTACTCCAGGCTGAGCATACTCTGGTGACAATAAACTTCTTTACTGACTTTCTTCTGGTGCTCTTAGCATATGCACCGAGGAGATGCAGCAAATCTCTGGATTCAGCCAAACTCTGATCCTCCAGGAACTGTTGCTTGGAGGTGTATTAGCAAGTTGCATGGAAAATACTTTTCCCTCCTCTCTCATGTGTCAAGAAATCCTTTCAGGGCAAAGATAAACACTGAGAAGGAAGCAAGTTCATCCCCTGGCAAAGACAGTAAGAACGCTTCCAAAACAAAATTACATCTTTAAGAAGTTTAGACATAAGTATAAGAAACTTGGAAGGAGTGATAATAAGCATGGTAGCTTCCCTGAAAAAGACAAAACGCTAAACCATGAACTGCCCGAATTTTGTATTTTCTACTTATCTTCTGCTTTATGAATCACTATTTTTCATCAAAGATTATAATGCTTAGCAATCAATCACTATTAAAACTAAGTCACTGCTCATAAAAGCACTGGATAAAGAAAGCAATATTTTTTTCCTGGTTTTCACTTTTCTTTCTATCTATAAGCCTTTTAATTTAAGGAGTCTTTGGCTTTGTTTTTAAAACCAGCATTTTACTTTTGAGTTGTATTTCCTAATTTTGAATCCTCATCATATGAAGTTTATTAGTGGAACACCGAACAGATTTCTTCACAACTGAGATGAAGGAGGAAGAGATATGTCTCCATATTCCTAGAGTTGGCAGACCACTTCATCCACCATTGGTGGTACTTCGTCACTTCAGCTCATTGCTACCACTAAGCTGGCATACGATGATGAAGCACTCTGTACAAATCTCCACTACCAAAGTCATGTGCATTGGACTTCATCTGGATCTGTGGGCAACTGCATGTTTTTCAGATCAAAGTAAACTATCTCTAGTGCAGCTAATTGCTTCAGGCACTAGATACCTCTCTCCAGTGCCAGCCACTTGCCTGAGTGACACATGATATCTTTCTGGAAGGGATACCTTCCTGTCACACTCGACAGGAGCTGCCTCCAGAGGCTGAGGATTTGTGTCCTTCTCCCTATTGCCTTGTCAATGCCCCCTTCCCTAGAAAGTGATCCCAGCTGCTTGGCTTCTCTACCTTCTAATTCCAAACTTCTAGCCCCATTATCTCAACATCAGAGCAGCCAGGTGACGGTGTGCTCAGATAGGCAACAGCTGAAATCTTTTCATATATCCCATAGTTCACTCAGGGAGAGGGATCAAGAGGTTACCTCTTGTTCTGCCTCTTCCTTCTGTTCTTGTGATGGTCCTGCTTCATTCTCCTTCGTTGAACAAGCTGACTTTCATGTCCATTTCTTCTTGTGTATAGGGGCAAATGACAGCAACACAGGTTGGCTCTCTGGCTCAGCTGCAGTGCCTGTTGTTTTGTTGTCAAATCCAGAGACCTTAATTTCCTTTGTGGTTACTGTATAGTGTTGAACAGGGTTCAGTATACATAGGCCAGGCCTCAGCATATTATAGTGATTTGTGTAAAACACTGGAGGTGCTCACTGTCCTAGGCGCTCACCCATACTGTCTCCCACACCCTGCCATTCATAACAATCCAGTCTTGAGGGAAATTGCCAACATGCTTTTTTCAAATATTTTATTAGTTTTTCTGGTTTCTGTACTGATTGCTATCACAATCCTTTGGCTAGTTCAGTTCAGCTGTAATGCCCATACTCCATTCCAGCTCCTTGTGTACTTCACTGGCAGATCAGGGAAACTGAAAAGTCCTTGATTAGGGTAAGCATTACTTAGCAATAACTAAAACACTGATACATTACTAGCATTATTCTCAGACTAAAGCGAAAGCACAGCACTACATCAACCATTGGTATAGTGGGACCAGTGCTGTTCAACATCTTTTTTTGGCGACATAGTCTTGTTCAACATCTTTGTCAGTTACATGGACAGTGAGATTGAGCGCTCCCTCAGCAAGTCTGACGATGACACCAAGCTGGGTGGTTCGGTAGATACGGCTGGAGGGAAGGAATGCCATCCAGAGGGACCTTGACATGCTTGTGAGGTGGGCTGATGCCAGCCTTGTGAAGTTCCACCATGCCAAGTGCAAGGTCCTACACCTGGGTTCAAGCAATCCCAGGCACAGCTACAGGCTGGGAAGAGAAGAGATTCAGAGCAGCCCTGCGGAGAAGGACTTGGGGGTTTTGGTCGATGAGAAACCTAACATGAGCCAGTAGTGTGCACTTGCAGCCTAGAAAGCTAACCGTATCCTGGGCTGCATCAAAAGGAGTGCGACCAGTAGGTCAAGGCAGATGATCCTGCCCTTCTGCTCTGCTCTTGTGAGACCTCACTTGGAGTATTGTATACAGTTCTACTGTCCTCAACATAAAAGGGACATGTAACTGTTGGAACAAGTTCAGAGGAGGGCCACGAGGATGATCAGGGGACTGGAGCACCTCCCGTATGAAGATAGGCTGAGAAAGTTTGGGCTGTTCAGCCTGGAGAAGAGAAGGCTGCGTGGAGACCTCATAGCAGCCTTCCAGTACTGGAAGGGGGCTTATAAGGATGCTGTGGAGGGACTCTTTATTAGGGACTGTAATGAGAGGACAAGGGGAAAGGGGTTCAAACTGAAACAGGGAAAGTTTAGATTGGATATAAGGAGGAAGTTCTTTACTGTGAGAGTGTTGAGGCACTGGAATGGGTGCCCAAGGAAGTTGTGAATGCTCCATCCCTGGCAGTGTTCAAGGCTGTGTTGGGCAAAGGTTAGGGTGACATGGTTTGGTGGGAGGTGTCTCTGCCCATGACATGGGGGTTGGAATTAGATAATCTTAAGGTCCTTTCCAATCCTAAGTATTCTATGATTCTATGATTCTACTAGGAAGATCATTATCTCTATCCCAGATGAAATCAGGACACACACATGCCATTAGTATATTATGTGTATTTGTTAAATATGCAGTATTAATATCAGACGTATATTACTCTAATATGTGCAATATTATTCATTCAGCTCTTTTAATTGGAGCAAGTTGTGGCTACACTTGTTTGCTTTGTGTTGTATTTTGTTGTAAACTAAAACAATTAATTTTATCTCATGTAGTCCAGGTTTACTAGCAAACCCAGTTAACTGATCACTTGGGAGCCAAATGAACTACATAAAAATGCCATGTCATTAAAGAAATCAAGCCAAAATAGAATGAATATTGCCATTGTCTACACATGCAGCTTCACATGGGATTGCTGGAAGTTAACTGGAAATAACTAAAGGTAGCCTTCAACTCAAGCGTCCCTCTTTTCTGTCCGTTCTGTTCCAGGCATATTAGAATTTATGAAAATCATTCTACCATTTCACTGAGATCAGGTCTATAAATATCAGAAAGTTACTATTCTTCATGGTACCTGATGAACTCAGAGCTACATGAAAATTCCTGGCTTTCTGAAAAACTGGTGATCATGTGCAAACAAAATTATTTGAATGATCAGTTAATCAACATTGCATAGCAGTACAGTGGACATTAAATGTACCAAATGAAATTTGAGAAAGAGGTACTTATCCTTCTGTCATGGTTTAAGCCCAGCCGTAACTCATGGAGTTGCTCTCTCACTCCCCCCCACTTCCTCCCTCCCACTCCCAGAGGGATAGGGAGGAGAATCAGAAGAATGTAACTCCCACGGGCTGAGATAAGAACAGTCCAGTAACTAGGTATAACACAAATCACTACTGCTACCACAGATAATAATTATGACAAGGGAAATAGCAAGGGAAGAGAATACATCTGCTCACCACCCACTGACCAATATCCAGCCCGACTTAGCAGTTATCTAACCCTTCCTGGTGACTGCCCCGAGTTTATATAGTGGGCATGATGTGCTGTGGCATGGAATACCTCTTTAGCTAGTTTGAGTCAGGTGTCCTGTCTCTTCTTCTAAAGTCTCATATCACTCATGCTGCATTAAATAATTTTTCCTTCTCTGCCTGGGATATTATTATCTTTGTGCAGTAAACTGCACATAACATATCATTACTAATAAACAGGCCACAATCTGGAACCAAAGAAATCTGTAACGTTCAACACAACAGAAGGATATGACATATATTACACCATCAGAATATTCATTTACCTGAAAATCCTAATATCAGGTAATGAAACTGAGAACTTGTGACAAAGCTCATCTTCACTAGCTTTTAAGAACAAGTAGATTGCAAATGCATATTCCCAAGGACCTGCTCAGCAGTATTCCTTGATTACATAGAGCAGATTGACTGGTGTTTGGCAGTCATTCTTCGTGTCTGGCAATCATTTCTGGTGTCAAAGAAAATACTGTAGCATGGGAGTGTCAGGACAGTCGGTTATCAGCTATTTAGTTTCTTTTTCTTTTTCCTTCTGTCTACTAGCATCAGGTTTTTCTTTCCTTCATACTAGTCCTAAATAAAAATCATCTTCACCACATTTCCTTTTACCTTTTCCAGTGTTATGCTCAGAACATGTGAATTAGATGAAAAAACACAATATCAAACAGCAATAGCTATGTGATTTTTCCGGTAAATATTAAAATAGAGCTTTCAATGTTTTAAACTTCATCCATCATCAGTATAAGTAATTGTTTACTTATTTTTGAGGTTTCATATTTTAAAAAGAGCAATGCTAAAGCAACATTTTGCCCAACTCTTCCTTGCATAAAAATGGTAATATTGAAAATAGAAAAAAATATTATCGTATACTAATGAAAGCTTTTTTCCCCCACTGTACTTTTGCTCACCAGAATAAGTCATTGATTTATTTTGATCACTGCCTTCATAAATACAAAATACATGCAATTATTGACCCTGGACATCTACACATGAGAAGCAATGCAAATGACCTGTAATTTAGAAATCTTTAAAAAGATCCAGAGAAAACACATTTTATAAGTGAGGTGGTTAAATCACTAGAGAATTGGGTATCTGAATGGTTTCTAGCCTTCATTTAACATGGATGAAGCTAGACACAATGTTGAAACTTTAACAATCTCAACTAACATAATGAGAAACAAGATTGTCTCATGTTATATTCATGTTATTCTGTTTGATGAAAAAAACTCATACATTAGGAAGGGATCTGCAAGACTGGAACTACTCTCATATTAGTCTTGAGAAGGTTGCAGAAATAATTACACAGACACAAAAATAGGGCCTCTTTTTTAGTAATTCATTTTTCTGAATGTTTGTGTGCAAATGCAGCACATACTGAAAAAAATAAAAAGTAGAAAATATATTCTGGAATTGTTAATAAGATATGTTTAAAAAATATGAAGAAATTTCTGGATATTCTTCTAAAATAAATATCACAATAATAGTTTCCATCAATCATCTGCCTTTCTACATATTAACTATTTGGAGCCAAATCTACTTAGCAAATATCATATAAGAAATTGGACCCGAGTGTTCCAGATCCTCAACATAATCTAAACTTGTTACCAATACAATGAATAAGGTTCAGTGATAGATATAGCAAGTGTGTTAGACACTCCTCCTGCAATCAGAACAAGGAAAAGGCGCATATTTTTCTGGTGCAGTCTGACTTCCTTCCTGAAGCTTCTCTCTTTTCACACAGCAGCATTCATTCAGTATATGTTTTCTTTAATAAAAATGAAGTAAAGCCTTATTAACAAAAGGAAGTGAACTATTTTTCCTGTAATAAAGAAGGTCATGCATAAGATATTTCAACAGCTGTTTTGGTAATAACAGTTTTTATAGGCCTTGCAAAACTAAACCATTTTTGGATTTATTGTTCTGAAGGGCCTCTTGCCCATGAAACTTAAAGGCAATTTCCACTGGCAATAAATTTTACTGTAAAGTACATTAAATATCATTCACTTTTCAAGGCAAGAACCAAAATCCAAGTTCCAGCACTGTCATATGCAAATTTTCTTGCTCCTTCGTACAATCATAGAATAGTTAGTGTTGGAAAGGACCTTAAAATTATCTAGTTCCAACCCCCTGCATTGGCAGGGACACCACGCTGTAAACAATGTCACCCAAGGCTCTCTCCAACACGGCCTTGAACACCGCCAGCGATGGAGCATTCACAACTTCCTTGGGCAACTCATCCCAGTGCCTCAACACCCTCACAGTAAAGAACTTCTTCCTCATATCCAATCTAAACTTCCCCTGTTCAAGTTTGAGCTCATTACCCCTTGTCCTTTCACTGCAGTCCCTAATGAAGAGTCCCTCCCCAGCATCTCTATAGGCCCCCTTCAGATATGGAAGGCTGCTATGAGGTCTCCACACAGCCTTCTCTTCTCCAGGCTGAACAGCCCCAACTTTCTCAGTCTGTCTTC
>JAOEHY010032363.1:0-12788 GCA_025447955.1 Psilopsiagon aurifrons | reverse complement strand
TTTTGTTTATGTAGATTTTATTTGGGTTTGGTTTTTTTTTTTGGGGGGGGGCATAATCTACTGAGTGTCTGATGTGAAATATTTAATAATTTCTGGGATCAGGGACTACAACACAAGTCTCCCTCTGTTTTCTGAACTATTGACTGGTTCTCTATTACCTGCTCACCCCACCCAAGGGTGTTACACTCCTAGCTGCAAAGTTGATCAGGTTCTCAGTGGTGTAAAATAGTCTCTATTTCACCTGGTATCATCTGCAACCTGTGAGGGGACTTGGAGCTCAATTCCCTATGTGCCCATGAAGAGAGCAGCAGGTATGGGGGGGCTACACTGTACAGGAAGGGGGACCTTGGGTGAGGGCAACAGCCAACTTCAAGTAGTAGGGTGCTGATCAGGTCAGCTTTCTAAGGACCAGTACATGTTGTACACTTACAAAGAAATTATTCTGCAAATATCAGGTTGCTATTCCCTAACCTCCTCCTCTGTTCACAGCCTTGTTTATCAATTGAACCTTTTGGAGTCTTATACAGAGCCCTGTATTTCCCTGCCTCAAGTGTGAGTCATTACAAAACTTAGGTGAGTACAAAATGGCTGGCTTCCCAGATCAGAACATTTGTTTGCATATGTCTGGACTCAGAGGCACACTTGGGGAGGAGCTCTTCTAAAGAGAGGCAATCATCGAATTCAAGGTTGAGTTAGAAGGCAGGTTTTCTCAAGCTTCCATTTCAGCTAACTTCCAGATAATTCCTTCCTTAAATGCATAAAGTATCAGTCAGTATCAGTCTACATGTTTATTTAGAGGCTGTATGTACAGTTTGTGTTAGGAAATCTGATTCATTTGTCTGATTGGCAGAAAGTATCTGAAAAACATAAGGTTAATATAAAGAGATAAATACATTCATTTGAACACTCTCCCAACGTGGTTAAGGAATTTACACAATTCAGTTCAGAGGCATCACCTTATACCTGCTGAGTTATACTAAAGAAGTGTAATGGCAAGGGCATTTTAATGAACGATAACTACTGCTGAGGAAAATATTTGCTCTTAAGCTAAGCCGGGTAGGGTATATTCTGAGTTTGTGGTGACAAGCCCTTGTAAATATGTATAATAACTGCCAAAGGCATAACTTCCAGAAGGTGTTAATGTGTGCTCAAAGGGTGCTGTGTTTCTTAATCTTTCCTA
Source organism: Psilopsiagon aurifrons (assembly GCA_025447955.1). Taxonomy (NCBI): domain Eukaryota; kingdom Metazoa; phylum Chordata; class Aves; order Psittaciformes; family Psittacidae; genus Psilopsiagon; species Psilopsiagon aurifrons. The sequence continues at coordinate 11,608 of JAOEHY010032363.1, read as the reverse complement.
ATTTTCCCATGTTTTTTCTTATACAAACATTATTATATAGAACTTGCTGATAAGCATTATTTGTGGACAAGCGCGCTAATCATAGAAATTGATGGTCACAGCAGCTCAATACTGTTAAAACAAAAGTGGGACAACCTGAATAATGTGAGCACATAGGTTAGATTTGGTTTCATACTGGACACAGGGAAAGAAGAAAGAGAAGGTTTTGAGTTAAAGGGTTCAGTGGAAGAAGAGGCAATCATTGTTAACAACACTATGGTGCACCAAAAGTTTGAAAGAGAGGCTGTGAAACAGATTAGCAAAACAGCTCAGTAAACTGGTGTGTGGTCTGATAAGTTTTGGAAAGTCTTACCATAATTAGTTGGAAATTTGGCAAAGCACTTCAACCAAAACACATCTTGTCTCTGAAGCTACAGTGTGTTGCTTAAAAGGTCTTGGATTCAGCCAACTTTCACAGGAGCAGGACAAAGCTCAGTCTTCTCAGGTTCTCCTGGAGACATGGGAAATGGGAAGGAGCACTGTCCCTGCTGTGTGAGGTGGGACTTCTGAGGCAAGGAAGTAAGCAAAGACATCTTTTTTCCTTGTAAGCAGCAGACAGCAGGCTTCTTCCCTTCCATTGCTCCCACCTTTAGTTTCCAGTGTCAGAGGTCTGGCTGGTCTTGCAGAGAGCATCACCAGGCTGGCCTGGTGGCAGCTGAGCCACCACCTCTAAGTCTGTGGCTCTGAGAGCCAGCCCTCAGCTCCAGCACCAGGGGCATCCACCAGTCTGGCTGGGGAGGTCCAGCTCTGTCCACATTCCCATGCTCTGTTCTTTGTGAGTTTGCCTCAGTGCAGGGGTATTTTTTCTTTATAGAGGAAGAAAGCAGTACTTTAACGAAGGATTTGTGAGCAATGAACATTTTATGCATTTACTCAAAGATGTGAGTTTACCTAGAGGTTTTCCAGTCCCACTCATGGCAGCCCTAATTTGTGCTGGTCACTTTTTTTTCAGATGGAAAGGTATGTGCTTCCTTTTAGATCATGCACATATTTAGCTAAAGGAAGGATGGGAAGGGATGTCCTTATGTTCAATAGGACTCACCCTTCTCCCTTGATGCTTTGGAAATAGTCCTTGACAAGGCTGATGCTCAATCGTAGGTAATAAAAAGACTTCTTAAGTGCACTGTCATAGATCCTTTTGCTGAAATCCAAACCTTTCCCTGGAGAAGACTCTCCAGCCCTTGCACAGACCTTCCCTCACCCATCTTGAGTATGAGCTAAGGCAGGGTTGGGTCCAAAGTCAATGGAACCTTTTCCATTGCCCCCTGTGGCTTCTGGAAGCAGTCGCAAGGGTGTGTTTGATTATGTCTTATTGCTCTGCAGCCCCAGGAACAGCATTAACATCTACCGAAGCAAGTATGAGACATCTGTAACCCATGGGAGTGTTCTGGATGTTGCATGAAAGGGACAGCTCTGTTGATAAAGTAGCAGGGTACAAGTTGTAAGAACAGTTGCAAAAAAAGGCATTCCTGAAACAGCTCTTCCCCTGCTACCTCCTTCTTCAGACTGATGCTTCTAAGTTCTGAATATCCAGTGGTACCAATTAAATGTTTACGGATTACTAATTAATGAAGCAGCCTGTGAGGATTTATGCTGCAAAGTTCCCTGGGCACTAAAGCAGCTGCTCTGGACATCCTGGCTCCTTTTCTCAAAAAAACACCTTCATGTTAGTGCTTTGGTTATGTTAGTTCAATACAGCAGTGATAAATAAACGAAAATATATTTAAAAGTGGATAACAATGGGATTGACATTTGCAGGAGCAATGAAAAACCACCCTCACATGTAACGGGTGAGCTTTCCACAGACTGCAGCCAAGTGCTCGTGCCTCACGTGTGTGATCGCAGGAGCAGCCAGCTTCCATGTGACTGCAGAGGAATGGTGAGCAGGGCTCGCAGGGTGCCCTAATTCATGCTTGAAAGTAAATTTCTACAGCTGTTATATAGTCAAGTAGATTTCTTTCACGAAATGCTTATGTGGTTTTACATTGTTGACACTGAAAAACAGTTCCTGTTCTTTCTCTTCTTTTATATAAGTGGGGGTTTTGAAGCAGGTGAGTTTTTGCAGAGTAAAGCTTGTGGGTTTTTTTAATAGGCTATTTCCTAGCAAGGTCTTGAGTGACCTTATCTCTTAAGGTCTGGAAAGCCCATGCTGATTTGGAAGCATTTCCTTATTTTCATCAAGGGAGCATAGGAAAAAGCTAAAATCCCCAGAAAAAAATTCCTCTGTGTACACAATGTCTGACTGCTCCTTGTCACCAGATGCTTTTATGTTCAGCTGCAGTCCTCTGAGAAATGCTGGAGTTCGCAAGTTGCAGAGGAAGGGGCTGGTTACACTGCTCAGTCTAGACATGTAAGGGTTTGAATTTCACTTCAAGGTCAAGTCTTCAGAAGCAAACTTTCTATCAATTTAATCTTTATTTTCAGAAATCCTCACAGAAGAAATGCCAAAGGGGTTTAAAACTGAGTTTATAAATACGTTTACAATCATGATCAGAAGTTTCCTTCGGAGTTGTGCATAGACATGGGGTTTAGTGTTGTGCTTGGCACTGCAAGCCTATCATCCTAGAATAATTACTTTAGGAACTCTTACAGTTAAAACTTTGCAGAGGGACTGAAAGAGGATATCTCACAGACAGACATCAGATGGTGGTACCTGGCAGACTTCTATGACTCTACGATTCTATGACTTGGCCCTGCTCATGTGGTGTGCCAGATTCAGAGCTTGCTTGGGGTGGGTGAGCTTTCCATTTAACTGGGGCAGGAGGAGGTCAGGGCTCCTGCAGCCTGCACAGGACAACTCCCAGTTGAGGCAAAACTTTTGCGTCCCCAGAGAGGAAAGGATGAGGTTAAGCTGAAGGTGTAGAAGAGATATTTTAGATGTGAGATCAGGGGGGGCATCCCGGAAGAACTGGACTTTGCCTGTGTTGCTGAGGGGCAGTGGTGTGGGAGAGGAGGAGCATAGGTCACAGCCTTCTTCACAGGACAACAAAAAAAAAGCCTGATTTTCCTGGCTGTGGTATAAAGAAATTAGAGTACAATTTCTTGCTCTGACATTACTCTGCCAGTCATGATTAGCAAATGCACACAAGGGAGTTTCTTTGTTGAGTTTATTCCATTCTTCTCTCTTTGGAGGCTATCAATTCAACAAACCACCTGGTTGGAGCTGTGCAAATGCATTCTGCTTTGTGGATGCTGAAAACAGGGCTGAAACCACTGCTCTATTTTGCACATGATAGTAAAACAGGAGGTAAAAAAGATTAGTCATTATCATCATGAAGCTGGTGTTTAATTAGTGACCTAGCAGCAAAAGGTTCCCCGCTGATCATTCCAACAACTGTGAGACTCATTCCGCCTGGGCACAGTTTGCTGTGTAAGATTATTGGCTTGCAGACAGTGTGCGCACTGACTGGGAAAAATGAAGTGGTGTCAAGAATGCTTTGGCTATATTAACTCTGTTCTTGCTGCCTTGGGATTTTGGTTTTAAATGCAATACTGTTTGAAAGTGCTTTATAGCTTTAGATATTGCAATCCAACAAGAGGAAAGGCATAGCATGCTAAAACATACAGTTGTACACAAAACAAGATTGCCGAAGACATATTTTGTCAGTTTATTTTAAAGACATAATTTAAGGAATTTGAAATTTATTCTCAAATCCTAAAGATAATCAGAAAAAGCCTCATGTACGCACAGATGTTTATTAGCAAATAAAGTCAGCATGTTGCCCAGTATCAAGATTTTGGGCATGTTTTCATATTGATTAAGCTCATGGAGATCACAGACGCAGTGAAGGGCACAGTCCATTCCATTCCAATTGACAAGTTTATCTGGCCCTGATACAGAGTGAGTTCTTCATCTCTGCATCCTGAAAGGATGCTCTTTTTCTCTGCTAAAAATTACAAAGCTCCTCCTCATTAATGCCCAGAATTAGAGGATTTGGGAGACTACCATTCAGTATGCTGAACTGCTTTGTCTGGTGCTCTTTGCCGTAGGACTGACCCCTCATCATAGCAACAAATTTGGCACTATGTTATTTAATTCAGAGCTAGGGACCTTGCTTCAAAGATGGTGCTGAAGTCTTCTGAATAGCACTCTTCAAAGAGAAAATATTCTTGTATTGAAAATATGACCATTTTTTTTTTACAATATGAAACCTTTTCGCAATAATAGGAGAAATATTTCACTGAAAAGCCTTTTTGTTACTTGCTCTGTTGTTTGCATTTATGCATATTCATTCTTACCACATTCAAATTAGAAAAGGGCATTTGGACACTGAGGAGTTCCCCTTCAGAAAGGCTCTACTTATGTTCTTCCAAACAACAGCAGAAGTAAAGCAGAGAAAAAGTGGGATGCCATCCCAAGCTGTCTTCCATAAATATGGTTTCTAGTTAGCATTGCATGCCCTGTTTCTAAAAACCAGCACATGGATGGTCCAATTAAATACTCACCTTTTGAAGATTAAGATGATTATTCCAGCTTTCAGTTCTCGAGAAACCTTGAGAAAACTGCTTTTCTTGAGCTCTTAGTTGTGTCTTCATCCCCCCTGAGTCAGGAATTGTGTGAATCTGACTAGAAAAGGCATTTTCTACTTGTTTTGTCAATTCCATTAGGAGTATTATCCCCCTAGAGGGGATCTTTTCTCAAATTAACCAAAGATTTACAAATCCCCAAAGGGATAATAGGCTGTACCATGGTTCAGAGGATTTTGATTCTAGCTGAGAAAATTTGAGAAAAGTTTCATATTTGATTTCCTTCTTATCAAAATGTAGAAGAACCAAATGGTTTGTGATCCTGCAAAAGGTCCCCACATCAAACTTCCTGCAGTGAGTGTAAAGAAAATTAAAAAGTGACAGGATTCAGATGATTTTATTTCAAAATCTGGATTAAATGGGGAAGCGTCATTCTCTAATGTGTAGTTGTTAAAGCCAGCAAACTGCCTGCTGGTACCAAGCACAAGTCTTTAATGCCAGGTTCTCATCTGGCGTAAATCAGTATTATCCTATTGAAGGAGACAAGCTCAGTGGGGCTGTATTTTTTTCCACTAAATGATAGTCTAACCTACTGTTTCTCAGTGCATTTAAAGACGGCTGAGGAGTAATCAGCCTCCAGGTGCAGAAGTCTTTGAATGATTCAAACTCCTCCTGTCCCATCCTCTGGCTAGCTCCTCAGCCCTCTCTTGTTTTGATTTCTGTTTCTTCTGAAAAGCATGTTAATCCTGCTGTCTTTCTGCCTCTGTTGTTTTCCCATTCTTTGGGTAAGTTCTTGAGGCCACAGTGTTTTTGTTAAGTTTTCTTCATACAACAAACTCCTGCAGTAGCTTTTGTTTATCAATTTTTTGGTATTTATTTACCTAATATGATTTTGATCACAAGGAATTTATTTAGCACTGGATGAGAGTTCTACAGCTAATTTCTAAGATATGCTATAATTCATTGTCAAGTGAATAAGCTTTTCCAATAAAACAATACAGAAACAGCCAATGGAACCCTCCTGGGACTACTTTGTTTGGAAAAGCTGGAACTCAAAGACTGGAGAATGAGAAAATACTTTTCAGCTCTGCAGGATGACTCTTCCAGGAACAGGAACGAAAGAGTGGCAAAACATTAGGGTTTTGCTGCCTTGTACACCACTGTCTGTTTTCAGACTGGGAAAACCTCCCTGGAATTTTCTTCAGGTGAAAACTGTAAAACTGATATTTACAATGAACTGGGCAGGGATGATGACTAGGATTATTATTACTGTCATTAATAAGGCATTTTACGGATGCTAATGAAATTGTTAACTCAGAAACATGATAACACATACACAATATTCAAAGAAAGGAAAGAACTGAGCACTGTCTTCTTCTGCTCTTGTCTGTGTTTTGCTGACCCCATTCTCACCCTGAAGAATGTCTGTTCTCTCTAACTTTAACATGTTTTACCAGTCAGCAGTTTTCTAGAAGAGGTATGCTTTGTAGACTTCTTAGGAGAAGTGCACATTCAGGAGTGAATGACAGTATGTCCATCAGGAGGGAATGCTAGCAGCAGTTATGGACAGAGAATTGAAAATCACAGGATTGATTCAAAGTTGTTGCAAAAAGCTTAATAGTTTGTCAGGATACATATTTATGAAGGAGACATAACAAAGGGGACAAAAGCCAAAGTACATGAGAAGGACCACTAAGGTCAGCAGAAAGCAATACGTAACGAAGTCAGATGAAGGATCTAGGAAGACCAAGAGTTCTGTCAAGGACTCATACATCTATAGGATTTTAGTATCAGTATGTGAAACACATTAAAAGTTTGAATCTGAATTCCCCAGATGAAGAGGAGTTGGCAGCAGGTTTCAAGACAAATAATCAGAATTTGGATATGTTGCTGTTTGTCATGTGACCATTGTGTAGTATCAGTTTGTGGAGTCATGGGCTTTATTTTTAGAGAACTAGAAAACAAAGAGTTGACCCTATCTTGGCATCTGCCAACTTTGGATATACTTTGCTTTTTTTAATTGTTATGACAGTGCTGTTGGAAGCTTTGAGAAAGTTTTGGTAATAGTGTGGAAACAAGCACACCAAAAATGAACAGGAAATGAGCAACAAAAGCAAAGATTTAAATGCTCTTGTTTTTTCCTGTTATGCTGAGGTAGTTATGGCTGCTTGGCTCCTTCAGCTGAAAATAAGGAGAAGAACAGCAAACTGACAGTTTCTCTTTAATTGTTGGATGCAAATATAGGGCATATGCTTCCTAAAAGACGTAAATGTTGACCTTGATTCCTGCTAACCATATATGGGCAAATAACCAAGGCTGCTCAGTCCATCCACAGTGAAGGGAGTAAATCCAGGTCCTTGAGTGAAAGCAATCACAAGAATGGGATTATTCCTGAAGCAGGAATAACCCAGACTGTCTTCCGCAGCAAATTCGTTATGTGCACCATAGGAACTTTATCCCCTTCTATAGTATGTGGGAGTTCTGACTGGGCTGGGCAAGCCCTGTTGACAGATCCTCTGGTATTGACCAACAAGGCGCCTTCTGGTAAATGTGTGTCCCAAAGTTTGAAAGTCCCACCACCCATTGCTCTCAGTGTAATTTTTAACAGCCCATTGTACCTTTTGATTTCCCCAGGGGCTGGTGCATGGTAGGGGATGTGATATACCCACTCAATGCCACGCTTTTTGCCCAATTGTCTATAAGGTTGTTCAGGAAATGAGACCCATTGGCTGACCTGGGGTGCTGTGTCTCCACAAGACCTCCAGGGTCTGATTCAGATCTCACTTCAGGGGTGATCTGAATAAAAGATGTGAAGATCCTTTAATTATAAATCAAAGAGTAAGATGAATGGGGATTAGTAAGCTAATGAACTGTTGCTGTTTATAAGGACACATATTTCTGCTCTCCTAAGGGAAGAGTTTATAAGAGTTAGCAGTGCAGGAAAACTCACTGAAGTTTTAAGGTTTCTTAGAAATTGTCTCCATTTACTTATCCACAGAAATAAATAGGTTAAAAGTGACAGATTTAGAGTGCTTGCACCATTTCAGACCTGGAATAACTATGTCACTTCGCACCTGGGTAACTGGCCAGAATTTCCTGAAGGTTATTTTCATTGAAGATATTCCTCACTGTGTAAGCAGTCGTGTCCCCTGTAACAGCAGCAACATCTCTGTACAACTGTTGCACAGAGTAGCCTGTGGTACACTGAATTTTTTTCTACTTGCAGCCATTACACTTTGTGCTTTGTTAACTGTGTAAGTAACAGTACATGGTGGGAGAGCCTCACTTGAGCTGCTTCATGGAGCAAACGTATCTTATAGAAGCAACTCCATCTTGGAGAGGTTGGGGACTCTTTATCCTTGGAGATTTGAAAATATGGCTTGGGAAAACATTGAATAAATTGACCCCTGTGCTGAGTGAGAGACTGGAGAAGATGACCTCCAGAGGTCCCTTTCAAACCAAATTTCTCAATGACTAATAAAAATTAATTTGCCTAGTAGTGCCAATAACTTCCATAGCTATGTCTGATTTTGAAACAGACCTGCATGTAAATAAGTAAAGCTTTCAATAAAAATTGATTTAATGTTATTTAATCTAAGTTCTCATGATAAAAATGCGCTGATTAAAAAAAAGTTTTAAAAAAGCATTTGTGATTAATAAAAAAAAAAGAAAAATGGAAAACTGAATTAACTTTGCTATCTGTTTCAAAATAAAATGTTTTGATTTAAAACTAAATGCATTTTTACTTACCTTCATTTGAACGAAAGAAGAAAAAATATTGCAGAATTTGAATTACTTTTAAAAAATTATTCAGAATAGAAAAAATTAACTTATTCATTGAACACAATCTTAGATAACATTTCCTGTAAATGCCTCTCTAGAGATAAGATTTCATGAAATGTTCGAATTCCCAAAGCCAGAAACCTGATGTGAGCTCTGAGTAAGGCAGCAGATTGTTGTTAATCATCGTAGCTTGTCCAAAAGAGGCTCCTAACTTCTCTGATACCAGAAACAAGTGGTTTTTTTTTTTCTTGGGAAATAGGTCAGGGCATTTCTGTGTGAGGTAACAGTCTGCGTGGTAAATTTTTTAATGGTTGCGTCAGCTGCCTGAAACAGGACTCTCAAGACCCTTCTCCTCTCTTTGATGTGTGCTGTGCTAATGCAGCACATTATGTCAGCAGCTGTCAAAGTACCTTCACTGCACCACACCTGATACTACACAGGGCAATTTAATAGGTTTTATACAGACACAGGTCCTGTCCCAAGGAGCTTGTCACTAGTGTGCTTCTGTTTACCTGCTTCATTACCTCAACAGCTCACTCAGGTGGGAACTTTTACTGTTCAAGACTGACTCTTTAAATGCTGCCCCTGTTATGTGCTTCATTGCCCACGCTGCAGCCAGCAGTCGCTTGATTTCATTCCATAAGTCAGCATCTCCCCTTACATACCCAGGGGACTTTTCTTCCATTCATTCTATGCCATAGAAACTTCTGAGCTTGTCTGATTTGTGGATGCATCAGATTCTTCTTGTTTTGGCCTTCAAACCCTTATTACAAGCATTTGAAACTATAAAAATACTGAACTCATTCATATGCCAATAGAGGCTCTGTTCAGGAGCGTAGTTAATATTTCTTAGCACTTAGCATATGTAACATTTCTCATATTTGAGTCATGAGAAAGAAGTTTTTGTCAGATACTTAAACCAGGCTTTTAATCAATGTAAGGTGTAAGAGAGGAGTCTTTCGTTTCATTAATAGTAGTTGATATTACCAGTCACTAATGTAGCTGCAGGGATAAGCTACTGCCATAGAAATGGATTGCCAAAGCAATTACAGATTTCAAGTTACAAGTTTTGTATTGAGTTATTTATAGTTGATTATACAAACCTGTCAACCTATTGCCTTGTCAGCACACTTGTGAGTGGAGCTATATAATTGTTGCTGGGTTCTCATTTGACTGCTCAGCACTGTCTAAATCTGAGCTACCTAAGTTAGACAAATAATCAAATCAAGTGCTTACCACACTTACCAGGCAGATGCCAAGTGAAGTATCTGTTGCTCACTAACACGTATGTCTTCTCTCTTGCTTTGAGGGTGCTGAAAACCGAGTGTGAACTAAAATCACCCAGTATTTGGTACTCTCTTTCCTGAGTTGCTCCTCTGGCAGCTCTGGTCACTGTTACAGGATATGTTTTTTGAAAAAGCAAAGCAATTGCATCAATTCAAATCAGAAGAAATCAGCCCTACTGCTTTTTGATAACCTGTGACAAAGGCTCCTCTGCAGCTTTCTGCCACAGTAAGACACTCTGGAATGATTTGTCCTCCAAGGAGAGGTGCAGCATAACCAGGATCCCATTACCTGCCTATATAACACCTTGAACAGTTTGTTGATGACTTTTTTCTTCCCTCTATAAATGAGAATATCTGAACAAACCAATAAAAATGGTAATTTGGAGGAGCTTGGGACATTAAGATCAGACAGTTACTGCTTTGAAGCTCAGCTATATGAATTATGACCTAACTTAGATAAGTTTTACAGCAGAAAGGTGGTTAGCAAGTTTATTATCTGTAGCTGTTCCAGCTGTATATGTGAAATACAGGAAATACATATGAAAGGTTTTCAAAAGATGATCATCATTTTCCCCTCATTGATGTAATTTTCTCAGCTTCTGCTGGAGCTTGATTCAGTCTTTTCTCTTCTGGAGGAAAAGGATATTGGTTGGGATGCTAAGCTAACTTACAGTTGTGATTGAAGCTGGAAGTCAGAGTTTGAGTATGGTGCCTTAATAACTGGCTTCAGTTTATTTTGTTAAAGCTAAGGCTTATCTCAGTCATGTCTGCTAAAGTAAAAATCTCTTAAGAATGCTGCCATGTTCAGCAACACCTTCAAGTGCCTCAGACTGAGTGTGTGATGGGGGACTTCCAGATCAGGTCTGCTTAACTTCTCAATATGTATCTTTGAAAACCTGTCCACATCAATAGCTGCCCTGCATTGCATGGTGACATTGTTATATCATTAAAGGTGGGCCAGGATTAAGGGTTTCTCTTTCCTCATTCTCTATATCTATTTTTTTGGTTGTCTTCCTTCATTGTTTTGGGCCGGTGTAGACTGGAGAGATCTCAGAGCTGGGCAGACGTGAGCCTTGTGTAGAAACACATGGATTTTAAAATCTGCTTCCTTAAAGAAAGGTACTCATTGGCCATTGCCTTCTTAGTGACTGATGGTTCATACCCAATGCTAGTCCATGAAACTAGATTGCTGTCATTAGTACGTCTGGACTGTTGTTCAATGGCAGAAAGTGGTGTTTCGAAAGCTACCACCTGATTGAAGCAGGGCCTAAACTGTTTTGGGGAGGTCCCCTCTCCAGCTGCTGACCTCAAGCTGAGTCAGTAACTGAGAACGAAATGTTCTGGTTCCCCTTTTCACCTTTGAACTGTTGCATTCCTCTTTGTGTAATGTGAAGCTAGACATAGAAGTACTTTTACTAATGATAATATTTGCACACAAATGGCAGTGAAAATAAGCCTATATATTCCTATGCATAGTTGGTCTTCAAGGGAAAATGGTAATCTTTGTAGTAACAGTGGCCTTAAGGCAACTGCATGTTATAAATATAAATTTAGGTATTTAATATATGAAGCACATTTGATAATATTTAATTTAAATGTTAAATTCATTTTCAGATATCAAGAGGTTTTAAATGGTTCCTTTCACAGGAGCTTCTCATACACTCTCTCGTCTGTCCAGAAAAGATTATCTTTTACAGTATTTGAGGCAGACTAATTTGATCTAAACAATGTGCTTTGTTTCTATGCTAGCATCAGAGCAGGAACCAGTAGAAAATTAACCAGAGGTTTTGAGGGATCTATCCATATAGAGGAATACTTTTCGTTTATCTGAGCCCTGAAATCTGTTGTAGTACATGGTGCAGGCACATGGCAGAAAAATCCTGTATATAGGGAATAGAAATCAGCATGAGAAGTGGGAGAATTGTGTGTTCACAGGTCTCTGATCTTTTCTTTGCTTCTGTCTACTTACCTCCCTTCTAGAGTACTGCCATGGTTTAAGCCCAGCCAGTAACTCAGAACCACGCAGCCATTCA
>JAOEHY010032362.1:0-16684 GCA_025447955.1 Psilopsiagon aurifrons | reverse complement strand
ATGTATAGAGACCTAAAATCTTGATGCACTGATTCCTCAAGCTTTTTGCTTTTGAGTGTATTTCTGTGAGGTGCAAAGATGACCCTAAAACTCATAAACTCATGATGAATTTTGTTAAACATTTTTACTAAATAAAGCCAGCAGAACAGCGACAATACTTTTCAGGGCAAATAGACTGTTTTTCAACTAGTTTTGTTGTTATATTTAGGTCTGTGGTACCCAGATTTCCTTTCTGCTCAAGTTGTTTTGCTTTCATTGAGTGTGAGTCGTCTGCTGCACAAATGTGGTGCTATGCATTTCCTTCTCATCTCCTCTCTCTAGGTAGCCCTACCTGCTCTTACAAGTGAAAGCCTGGGGTGGGGAAGCAAGAAAAAGAAATAATTCATTATTGGTTTCTCTCAGAAAGCCCCAAATAATTAAGCTAAGGGAGGTAAAGTATTTGGCTCTCTTGTGACCAGCTTCAGTTCCCCCTGTACCCTCCCAAACTCCCACAAGCCTTGGGGCACTGGTTTTTCCTCCTCATTTTGGGCAGGGGCTGGGGTTCATGTTATCCCTGCCAGTGACCCCAAGCAGACAGAGAGCTGCCTGTCAGAGTAGGGATGTGCCATAGGAAGTGAAGGGCAGGATGAACCAAAAATAGAGGAAAAATACGAAGCTCTCTTCTCTGCAAGCTTTAATCAGTACTTGCATCCTACATTTGTAAAATGACTGCCTAACGGGTGAAAAAAATCCATTTCTCCGGCAGCAGGCACTTACTCTTAAATCAATCCAACACAGTAGGGCTTGCTTTTCTTCCCCCTTTCTGACTTTTCTATTTATTTGCTTGATATGACAACAAACTTGCCTCTTCCTGGACCTAAGCAAGCAGCGGAGCGCTTTGCTTCCCTCCTTTCCCCACCCTATGGGATTATTGTGAGTAGGGTGCAAACACAGGTTCTTTTTGTGGAGTGTTTTTATATGCATAAAAATAGGATGTAATGATTTCGAGGATTAAAGTACAGTCAGAAACTTTTTAATATGGTAGGAAATACTTGCACTGAGTGTAGCCTTCTCTGACCCTCCATGACCTCCATCCTGAACGTATAATAGCAATAAATCCTGGAGCAGATTAAGCAATTTCCCCATAGTAATGTGTCTATTGGAGTTTCAAATAACCCAGAGTAGCCTGAAACATTTGGATATTCCAGTCTGTATCCCTGCTGTATGTAGAAAGTGGATGGCAGGGCCGCATCCTGAACTTTGACTCCTTGTAAAAGTTTAAATTGCTGCCCTGCTGGGCTGAGGGAATGCTAATTACTTTGTCTCCTACAATACATCCAGACTACTTATTTAAAACAAAGTAAAATCCCTGAAGACACAGCTTTTTGCATGCCAAATCTATTGCACTCCCCCCAGAACACACCAAATAGCAAGGCCTGTTTGCATACAGCAAATTTGCTGTTTAGCAACCTTTAAGAATAAGGTAGATCTTGCACTGCTCGTGTGAGAATTCACTGCAGCACTTGCCCTGGTATTGCCCATAGCAGCAGCTGCAACACACAAAAGCTGTGCATGTTTCTCCTTGGGATCGCAGAATGTGTCCCCAGACAAAGATTGTTTCAAGACTGAAGCTATGCAATGACCAGAGTCTCTTGCAAGCAATTAGGAGGCTTTTCTGGGCTTATAGCAGGGTGGGCAATAGAGGTGTGTCCAAAATAAGGACAAAGCTATGAAACAGGAGTGAGAGAAGGCTGTGTCCTCCTGGAGATGTTAAAAATCTTCACTGCTTCCTACATTGCTGGAGTCTAATAATTATTAATATTTCTGTAATAACAATATTAATTACCAGGGAAGCTGAAGTTCACTCATGATTGTTTGGTTCCTTTCAGCAATCATTAAGCACAATTAAAAGATCAGAAATGATGAGCTCTTGGCAGTGATGTTCTATATACGGGCTGCTGCTGCAGTCAGGAGCTGTGGGCAAGAGCGGCTTTTTCTGGAGTTCATGCTGCAAACATGGCATCAGTGTATCCTGAAGGAAAAAAGGACAAAAAGGAAAGAAATCTTCAAAAATCACAGAGCTTACAAGTTAGGGATGGACAAATCACTCCAGGAAGCAAGAAACTGAACAAATGTTAGCCCCCAGCTCTGCCTAGCTCTGAGTTGTTAGCATGCAAGCTCACTGGGGCACAGATCTGAGAGTGAACCCAAAAGATTGTTGGCTACTTGGACTTTGAATTAGACCACAAAATAACAACCTAAAGTTTTCCTGAGCTTTGGTGGAAATCACAGGGGTTATGGTCCCATTTATTCTCTCATGGACCTTGAATCAACTAGAAAGTGGTGTTATGTTGTTTTTTTCTCCATATACAAAGAGCAAGCTTGTTTATACTCAGCCAGAATAAGCTTGTCCTACGCAGTGATGAGAACTAAGATTCAGTCCTCAGGTTGCTAAGCTTTGAGGAGGAGCTGTGCATTTCAGTCCATGTTAAATGCTTTTGGTAGAAGATGTTCTCCCAGCCCAGTGTCTGGGAAAGCTGTGTGGTTCAGACCAATCTTATTTCCTCACTAAGACAGTCTTGGACATACTCCCTGCAGTTGGTACGTGTTACCATGTTATAACAATAACTGGGGTGCCCCAAGCTGGACCCCTGTCAGTACTCTAGGGTGATGCTGTGGTCCCCTCAAAGAGCTTTGCAAGCCCCATTCCCCTGGTTCTGGAGCACTTGAGGCTTCATGACACCTCGTGGCTCTCCCAGGACCATGTGAAGCGATGAGCACGTGAGCTGCTGGCATTGGGAGTATTTTGGAATAGGTTAAATGAAAGACGTTCCTAATACATTACCTACCAAATGTTTTTTACTTAAAGAATATATTTTATAGAGGGAAACAGCCTGCAAATAATTACTTGGGGAAAGCAGGAGGGTGAGGGGGGAGAATTAAAGGATTTCATAATATTTCAGACTGGGAAAAAGTGTCACCAAATCAACAAACAGGGCTTTCATTAGGAAAAATGTGCTTAATTTCAGACCAGGGATGTGGAAGTGCCCTGAGAGTTGTTCTTGGGGAATTTTTAGCCCAATCAGAAATGAGAGAAGACCACAATTATTATGGGAGTCTGTTCTTCAGAGAACGCCAACCCAGTTTTGTAGACCCAAGAGGTCTGAACAATCTCAAATCAGGTCTGGCTGAACAACTATTCCTGTCTCTGCTGTCTATGTCAAGTGAGATGTGAGGTTTCTTGTTACTGTTTTCAAAATCAGAGTAATGTCTAACCTTTGAGATTCTCCTGAAGAGAAAGATGGGGGAGAAGCATGTTTATTAGGACTACCTACATTGATGAAAGGCTTTAAAATCTTACTGTAAGTAAAGCTTTACTCCGGAAAACTGGCTGGATTTGCTGAGCTAGTTTTCACATGGGGCAGAGCTGCGAGATTTGGGAATGTGATGTATTGGGAGGACTTGGTGATGGCTGGGCCACAATTTAGCTGATTACAGATGTGCCAAGCGCACATCTGGGCATAATGTTAAGAGCCAGAATGAAGTCAGAGCACAGGCCCAGCTCCTCCCTGGAGCTGCTTATGAAAGGTCACCCTGTAGCTTTTCCTTGCTCATGTGTGGTACCAAATATGGAACTGGCAAAGTCTTTGTGGATGTTGTGTCCTCCACAAGCAGATGCATGAGGATGCTCATGCATCCGGCTCAGCACAGATATCGTGCAGGTACTGATTGCTTGACAACCAGGGCTGATTCAGTAAAGTACTCATATAGCAGGCAATGGCGTGGTAGTACTGGAATTAGCAACTCGGTGTTTTAGATTACTCCCTGGATTTATTACCTTCTGGGAAAAGAAGTTATTTCTAGACCCTCTGCCAACCCTCAATTTCTAGTAAATGAGAATATACTAGTTCTGGGACTTACGATGCTTTATGAAAAGGAGGGGGGGGGGAAATAAATGAAGGGAAAATGATTTTGATCTGAGACAGAAATTCAGACAAAGGATTACCCATGTTGTTTGAACAGACAGTGCATAAACATTACCTTCTATTAGGAGGAACAGAGACTTGCAACATCCAGGAAACTACTTTATTCACAAAATAAAACTAGGCCCATTCTACTTATTTAAATACCACCCACAACTTTCTGTGGAAAGATCATATACAGAGCATATTTGGAAGCATTATTAGGAATGCATAAAGTACAGTATTAGTCAATTTTATATGCTCAGTTGCATGAAATCTCTGTGTTTAAAAAATACAATAATTTGCATTTCATGGCTTTTGATAACCTCAGGAGTGCACTTGAAATTCAGCACATGCCCACAGCACCTCCCAGCTCACCCCATTTTTAACTGAAGACCAATGGTTTCTATTAAGGGATCAGGCAGGGACTCTGACAAGCCAGTCAATAACTATGTGAGGTTACTTCATTAATGCTGTAATGGCTGATAGAGTGAGAGGCAAAAAACAGGTTCCTGACAGCAGCAAATGAAAATGATAGAGATTCCTGAAGCAACGCGCCTTTCCTTTGTCATTGTCTTTTGCTTGGCTTATTCAAAATGTGGCATTTATGTATTCAGCCTTGATGAATGTTGCAGGCTTTAAGTACTTTTTCCATCTCTAATGCAGTGCCAATTGCACATTGTTCTTTCTTTCTCTCCCCCTATCCCTTTTTTTCCCTCCTATAACCTCTGCTGTCAAGGCTTTGCGGGCTGAAGGGTTGCAGGCACTGGCTAAATAGCTTTTTTGCTGTAAACGGTGAGGGTGACGGGACGATGTATCATGAGCGCTGTCGGGGTCATGCAGCGACTGGGTGGCAGAGGCTGGAGCTGCAGCAAGGTGGTGCAGGAAGCTTCAAGCCTTTAGGCAGGGAAAGGTAGCTACCCACTACCTCGTGTGTTACTGGGCTGCTTTATGAGACCCCGCTGGTGCTTTAGGAAGTGCACTGTGGAAGTGATAGGACAAGGGGGAATGGCTTTAAACTGAAAGAGGGGAGATGTAGATTAGACATCAGGAAGCAGTTCTTTACTATGAGAGTGCTGAAGTGCTGGCACAGGTTGCCCCAAGAAGTTGTGGCTGCCCCATCCCTGGCAGTGTTCAAGGCTATGTTGAATGGGCCTTGGAGCAACCTGCTCTAGTGGAAGGTGTCCCTGCCCATGCCAGGGGTTGGAATTGGATGAGTTTTATGGTCCCTTCCAACACAAACCAGTCTGGGATTCCATGATAATTTCCTTTTTGAGCCCATCTCTTGATGCCCTGCTGGAATGTCACCTCCAGTGACTGTCCCCGAGTGGTCCCCAAAGGGGTGTCACATTCCTGCTGTTCCCCTGGAGTGGAGTTGTGTGGAATTTGTAGATCAGGATAGTGGGGCTGGATAGTTTAGCTTCTTTAAAATATAGCATATACATTACACACATTACAGTTGGAAACATGATATTTTTACATTTGCTTTTGCTCTTATTTTATTTCATTTAACTATTTACAGTATTGCATGTTTTGTGCTATTTTAGTTTTGGTCACAGGCCCTTTCTTCAAATCCTTTAGGCCAGGCCAAGTGGAGGGCTACGGCAAAGCCTAATGGTCACCCCTTGCAGAATGGGACTCCTTCATGTTTGCGCTACGCAAAAAACCTGCAGATTTATGATTGCTCAGCCTTTCCAAAGGTGATGCTAAAGGTGAAATACACCTCCTCAGACTTGTCTAAGTCACCATATGATGAGTTACAAAAATATTTTGGTTTTATTGTTCTATTCTCATCATTATTCCAGCTATCTCAGCCGTATGTTGAGTAGTTTTGTTAAAAACAATCTATTCCTTTCACAGTGTGTTTGCAACCCTGGTAAATACCTTCCCATCCTCTGGCTTTTCTATTCCAAGGCAATTCTTTACTTGCCTAAAACCAGTTTGTTTAAAGCCAACTTCTGAAGATACTGTTACTGAGCACAGTGTTTAGGCATCTGCTTATCTTTAAATAGTCCCCCAGCAGTTGCATTGCAGAGCAATATTAGACACATGCCTAACTCTCTGCTGACTTGAGCCTAAATGGCCTAAATATCCAAATAATTAGATTAATTTGTGGCTTGATAGTGGAAGGCTTTTGGCCTAGGAAATGAGAATGCAAAAAGTATGTAAAGCAGTTGCAGATGTTTATTTCCCAGCTAACTTGGAAGAGACTAAGACGAGTTGTTGATGCTGGGCGTGCGAGTATGTCTGAACATTAAAAGTGCTTTAAGCTCCTTTAAGGAGTAGCTTGGGTGTGAATCAAAGCTCGATTTGAAATTGTTTCTTCAGCAGGAGCAGAGAGGCTCAGAGCTTCCACTATTTATTTGTTCTGAAGGCATTGGTAACTTCAGGGATTTTCCCATGTTTATGGTTTAACAAGGGGAGAGCCAAGTATGCTGTGGTTAATGACATAAGCATTGAAAAATAGGGATGCAGTAGATCTGGACTCACAAACCACCTTTGGGATCTGGGGCTGCCAAATGACCCTCTCAGCAAAGAGGGTGGCCACTGCTTTCTCCAGCTTGTCCTCTGTACATGCTCTCCAGCAAGGAGTGCTGTTCACCATGGGAAGGGGCTCCAGGAGAAGGTCCTTGGGGGTTACTGCAACCCCTATGATAACTCAATGTTTATCTAAGAATTATATGTCCAAGACGGTATCCAGCCTCTTCCTATTTGGATTATACAGGGAGAGGCATCTTCTGGGAAGTGTCTGTGCTACTGAGTTTGTGTCCTGCACAGAGAATGCAATTCATGTTTTGCAGGTGCCTGTTTCTCCCTGTAAACTGGAAAGGGAAGCCTAGTTTGCAAATATAACTGTTTTCTAAGGTGTGCAGTTTAAAACGTTATTAAACCCCCTTGAGGTGGAAGAGCCCACATTCATCTATATTGCAAAATGGTTTTCTATCTTAACTGGCCATGCTCTGAGTGTTTTCCACCTAAAATAAAGCTGTGTGAAAACTACCAACCTTTTCCAAGAAGGAGGAAGTCTCACTTGGGACTGATAGGGTTACCTGCCAAATGTTTGAAGCGCCGATTTCCAGCCAAATACTCATCTGTATGGCGTGTGCTGAATGCACTCTGTGTGTAAACTGATGTCAGCCTGTTGCCTCTGTGGGATGTTAGAAGACATGGTGATCTAGCACAGCGTCCATCATTTGACTTGCTCTGTGGTTGCATGTGCTGTTTAAGCATGTCCCTGTTGGCCTTTGTGCAACCTACTTCTCATGCAGCTGCCGGTCTCAGTTCAGCCCTAAATTATTCCAGCTTCTTCCAGGCCACTCTTCCCCAGTCTGTTTCCAAGATGGGAAAGGCTGTGATTCCTCCTGGTGCAGCCAGAATGGGATTGGCGTGTCCCCATCACTCCAAATACTGGAGCTGTGTCATTCCCTCTGGGAACCAAGTGACCCAGCGTAACCTGTTGCAAAGCTGGGGTTGAGGACTGTCCCTGGAAGCAAGCTTCCTTCCAGGAGAGGAGCTGCTTAAAGAGTAGTTGTGCAAACAATGTTTGCCCTCCATTAAGAAAACCTTCCCTGGGGAGGCAGCTCCAGGAGGTGCAATTTGCACCTCTTTGCACCGGCAGAGGTGTGAATTGAGTGAGGAAGCTGCCACGCTGTGGTTCCTCCATTGGGAAACCACCGGGATTGTTTTCCACCAGGCAATAAGGAGAAAGGGACAGTCATTTTACAGACTCCAATAATTCCCATCCTCACCTAAATCGCATTTTTGAGTCATAGCAATCTGGGAAGTAGGTTTATGAGTGATCTAGCAGCTCCTGCCCTTCTCCTGTAGAATGGGACCTTACCATGGCGTTGGGTGGGAGAAGCGGTGGGCTGTAGGGACAAACCTCACTTCTCTGCCTTCACTCTTTAAAGCTACTAAAAGTAATTTCTGTTGCACTTTTGGTTCGTATTTGGATGCAAAGTCATGCTATTTCGAAAGGTAGCAAAGATCTGAAACTATTAATACAGTGTGGCTCTATTTGCAGAGTTGGTTTTCCTCATTGTTTTAAGTTGCAACTTCAGGAGCAACTGGAAAATGCTTTTCTGCAAATTTCACAGGAATCATTGCACCTGTTTTACCTGTTCGTATCTACTGAATACACCAAGCACAAAAGAAAGCATTTAATGAACTTGATGAATTCACCAATTAAAGAAAATCTCATATGCTTTCCATGATCTGATCATTATTTCAAGGCTAAATTCTACTCAACCCAGCCCAGTATTCCCTAGCAGATATAATATAGAAATAGATAAATTAAGGGGTATATTTCAAAAAGAGATATTAAGTGAAAGGCATTAATGCATGTATTGCAGAAAGATAGATGCATGTTAAATGCTTTCACAGAAATGATACAATCCAAGTGTTTTAAAAATCTTCTGCAAATGAGGCTGCCTTTAGTCATCTTCTCTATTAAACAAAAGTTAGAGAAATTCTTGCTAGCAAACAAAAATCTGCTCTAGGCCAGCACAATACATCCTGAAAGATCCAGTTTGCCATGCCAGTGTCTTATTGGCTGTGATTTGTATATTAAAAAGACTTTAATTGCCCAGGTAAGTGCCTGCACCTGCTAAGAAGTTGAATATTAGAGCACTTTATTCTAATCGCCTATAATATAGGGCACACTTCACCCATAAAATTATTCTCCGCACAGTTATAGCCCTGTTTTGCTGAGGTAGAAGTGCAACTTTAATGTTTAGTTTTATTCATTATTATTAAAATCCTGCAAATTAGGACCATTAGGTAACAGTTGTGTGGTTAACTACTCAATAGCCTGGTCACTGCTTTTCCTTTCCACTACAAACAATTACAGGGATGGAGGTGTGTGTTAACTTGCAGCTCAGGCTGTGATGGGTGGGAAGTGGGGTCTGGAAGAGGAAAAGCAGCGTGGAGACCCCTGGGATAATTTCTCCACACTGGAGTGGCCATTTGTTTGAAGGCGGTTTGTTTTGGCCTCTGAATTATGAGCTCTGAGTCTCACCCAGTTTTCTAGAGTGTCAGGCATCCTTACACACACCTGATAATATCTCCTCTGAAGAACAGCACTGTATTCCCTATCTGCCTTTTGCATCTCTCATATCATCCTGTTTCTTCCTGTGCTGCTCAGTGCCCTATTTTGCCTATTCAGATGTCCCTGAAGCTGCTCTGAAGTCGCTGGAAAGGGAGTTAGGTGTAAAATTGACATCCGCTTTGTGTAAGCTGCTTGGCTTTCTCATACAGAATTTTTTCCCTTTTAAGTGGGAAATTCGTGATTTCAAAATTTAGAGTTTAGTTCTGAATTGGAACAAAAGCACAAAGTTGAAATTGCCTGTGAAAAACACATTTCTGGGACATGCTATTTTGAATTAGTCAAAATGTTCTAGTTCAATAAATCAAAAGGTTTCATTCCAATTACGTATTTCTTTTCTTTTCTAATTAGGAATAGAACGTAAAGGAAGAGTTCAGAACAACTTTTTCTTTTGCAATGAAAAATTGACTCTCGGTGTTCCAATGAAATTTAATTTTAGAGTTTGTTCTCACCAAAACACCGTGGTTCAATTTTGTTCTAAATAAAATTGCATCAAAATGTGCTGGCTCCTGCACCGAGTTCCTATCTGACAAAATAGCATCTCTTGATGGAGAATGTTTTACCCCAATTGCTCTGACCAGCTCTTGCCTATGTCCCCCTGTCTCTAAACAAAATAATGGTGTTCATTACTCTCCCCATTACACCTTCACTGAAAGGATTCCATGCAGCCAAAGAGGAAAACGCAGTGCTCTGGAGCCCTGGATACTTTATGTAGTTCTTAATTGTAGCTAGGAAATACAACACAACTCATCTGCACTGCAGATACTGGTTCAAATTAATCTCTGGAGTTACTCCAGTTTCTTCGGTGGAATTGCTCCAGGAATAAATTTGACCCCCTCTTTTCATCCAAGTGGATTTCTTTAGATATCAGAAGGTGACTGTGTGGCCAAAGGATTTATCACTCTCGCAAGCAGACAGCTCCTGCAGACCCCAAAGCATGTTGCTGTAATTATCAGGGTGATTTGTTTTATTTTATCATATGTGAAGGAGGAAACAGACATTCTCTTTAGGTATGTAACTCAGAAATGTATGTGCTGAACGCATGCATATAGGTGTGGGGTGAGGATCCAGAATGCCTTGGGTTCAGGGCAAGTTTCCACCCAGCACTGAGCTTATGGCAATGCAAGAGGGTCTTAGAGCAGCCATAGAGGACCTGAAATCAGGAGTAAATGTATCTCTTCAAACAGCTACTTACCAGAGGTGAAATCCATCTTTAGCAGATTTGACTTGTTGACTTCTTTGGGAGCAGAAAAATCCAAGACCTCCCTGGTGAGAAGTTTGGATAGACAAGAAAGCTACTAGTGTATGCATCAGAGAAACTATTTGGGATATTTTAAAGAGTAATGGGATGAAACTGAGCTGAGGAAAACTTAGTGATGCTGTGGAAGTAAAAATACCATCTAGTGATGCGTGGACTGGTCTCCCAAGAGACCTAGGAAAGCCATGCCACACTGGCCAGTGAAAACCATGCTGGGAATAGGCTGAAAGGAAAATATTTTAGTTGTCAGCAGGATGGACAAGCTGCCCTATGGGATTTTTAGAGCGATTCAAGGAGTATTTGTTTTCCTGTTTTGTTTTCTAATTGACCAAAACTTATACAGCAGAGTCTCACAGGACCGTGCTGAGCCAAAACCCTTGCTGAACTCAGATGAAGAAAAGTTGAGCCTGGCCTGCTGGAAAATATCCACCGGTGAAATTGCAGGAGTTACAAAACGCAAGGAATCCTCTCCAAAATGCTCGTTCTTGCTGTACATCCTCCCTACAGGGGACATGCGTGTAATTAGCAATTGCTTCCAGTAAATGGCTCTCTGATCATGACAACAGTCCAATTTGAAGGGAATTATTGTAAAAATACATTTATGGAAGGGCCCTTACACTAACAAGTGCCTTACTGTTGGAATGCCTCCATTTGCAACCAACCTTTTGCCAGAGATCATAAAGCGCTGGCTTTATGGCTCATCTGCCACGGGCATCCTATAGTGTGGGGAAAGAAGTGCCCTCTTAAACATGGCTGATCTTCCACACCATGGCATTTCATGGTTAACATACACCATGGTGATGTGCATGGTCTCAGTATAGTGTGGCTTTGAAGGATCCAACCCATGAAGAAACCTCTTAAAAAGGACTCTCATCCTTTTTTTTTTTTTAAAGCACTGAAAATAATGTTGTCTCTTGATGTACTGCTGATGTAAAGTTCTTATTGTTAGATGTCCTGTGGGAGAAATCACTTTTCTTTCTCACCAGCTGGAGTGTCTGGGCTTGGCATAACTGAGGAATAAAATCTTTCTCCAATTTACTCCAATCTTCATGAGACATTACTGTATCTTCAGGCCAACACCATCTCTCCAGTATCTCAGTGCTACAAAGGAGGATCCTTGGCTTCTGTGTTGATGATCAGTCTCTCCTCATTATCTTGTGTCCCTAGGGTACCTGTCCTTGTCCTGCTCTTTCTCTCAGTGGTTGCATACATATACAGAAGCAGTTCAACATTCTTACAGTGCTGGCAAAGAGCGGTTTTGACCACCCTGGCACTGAGTTTTAGCCCCCTCAGGGCTAAACCCAGTCACTGAGCACCAAAAGGGAGGAGAATATACTGTAAGTTTCTGCTTTTTTACTACTGTTATTATTTCTTTTCCAATAAGATCATTACTCTTGACTGTATCCATACCTTGTGAATCAAATCCGCAGGCCCAACAGCTCCCTGCCATAGAAGATGCTTTCCTCTTGGTCTTCTTTCTAAATCATAAATACTGCAAATTGTGGATAAATTTTATAAGCAAACAGGTTCCTACCTGAACTCTTCAGGACAATGTTATGTTTATATAAATTGCTACTTGTGATGATGGGTTATACGGTATTTCTTTATTGCAAGCAAAGGGCATGTTATTCAGATGAACTTGGGGAAAATGAGCTCGATAAAATTGGGATGCCCCCAGCAATCACAGTTTCCTTTTAAAATAACAATAATAATTGAAACTCCATTCTGCTCACCTGAACTACAATCGGTGGCACCATACTCAATTTGCTTCTATGGGTCCTCTTGTGCTTTGAGGTGCTTTCCAGCCCAAACAGGAGAAGAATCTGACCTCAGCGCAACTGTCTTTCACTTTGGAGTCTCAGCAGGTCCTGTTTCCAAATCATACAATGTTTAGGGTTGGAAAGAACCTTAAGAATCTAGTTCCAGCCCCCATCATCTAGTTTGAGCTCCAATATGTAAGAGAAACTGTAGTGGCTTTGCTTCCCCATCAGGACCAAGCACACAGGAGGCAATTTGGGTTGAATTTGCAAGTAAATCACAAATGTTGGGAGCTTTTTGCAAGCAATGTGTCTGTGATGGTTGAGGAGCTATCCCAGCCCATTTCATCTTGGGGATGGGCTGGAGGTGAGCATCTTGCCCCACTGGAGGATGGCTTGCCCGATGCTAGGATCTGGCTCTGTGGGGCTGTTCCCTCCCAGTTTTGCCTGCTGACCTCAGTCCTTTTATCTGGACTAATCACAAGTGCATTTATCACACAACTTTATGAACAGTGAAGGTTTATTACATTGTGCTTAAACCTCGTTTAACCTTTTCTCAGGAAGCAATGCTTAAAGTGGGCTTACAGGAGATTGCTAAATCCTGGTTAGCTGTTTCCTAAACTCCCCCCCGCCCCCCCAATCAAAAACGCAGGTGCAAACCCCACGTCTGCTGCCTTCATTCTTCTGCCATGAGACAAAATATTGCAGCCTGGTAAGGACTTTTTGGAAGACACAACTTTAGGTGGTTTTTAACTTTAAATTAATCTCTGGCTCAAAAATTCGTGCACCTTCCTCTTCTATGGTGGCACCCACAGCCCTGACACCCCTCTGTGCAAGTGGCCTTGGGGTAGTCCTCAGGCCCAAAGCCCTCCTGCAAGCTGTCACTCTGCTCAAAAAGCTCTTCTCCTGGAGGGAAAAGTGAGAAACAGAAAACTGGAGCTGAGCACTACGGAAAGATTCCTGGCAGGAGCATTCCACAGGGGAGCTAATGAAAATCCTGCCACTTGGGAGCAATGGTAACAACTTGTCTGAATGAAGTTCCAACCTAAAGATAGCAGTGGAGCATCCTTCACAGGCAAGAAAGCGATTTGGGAGAATCCAAAGCCTGTTTCCATGTGTAGTTTCAGTAATTTCTGTTCATGCTCTGGATCAGCCTTTAGTGTGTGAAATGTTTGTGCCACTGGGGAATGGAAAGGCGCAGCAAAAAAGATGTGAGAGATGAATGTTTAGTGAAATTAAGGAAATCTTCATTCTGGCAGAGAAAAACCCCTCATCTTTGGTTTCTACAGAGCCAATAAATCTAATAAATAGACATATCCATAAATTCTAACCGCACCAAGCCTGGGTTGCAAAGCATGAATCCCCTTACATATGCTTATGCTCCCTTACACTACTGTTGATAAGAATTGGTGCCACCACAGTGCTGTGTAAACAAGGTAAAGAAAATAAGGTTTTGGTTAGATTTTGTTTTGATTTTCTTGATTTTATTTTTCAATATTTTTGATTTTGTAGTTATGTCCTGCTTGGGTTAGTATCATTTGGCTGTTGTGTTATCTTAAACTGATGTATTTCTTTTTGTTCCAAAGCATCCCAAGTGCTTTGCAGTAAATACTGCAATTAGTACAGGCCAAATGAGAAAGAAAGCATTAGCACTGTTTGGGTCTGCCAGTCCGCTCAAGGTTTTCCTGCCAGAGAATATCCTGATATCCAAGCTTTATCTGAGCTTTTAGCATCTAGACCTGACATCCCCTCCACTTTCTTGAAGATCTTCTCACATAGACACTCATAAACACAAAGCATGGTCAATGAACACATTTCTTGGAAAGGCTGAACCTCTGCTAGTTGCAGCCAAAAATAAATACTTGTAAAAAGGTCTTCTGCGTTGGTGAGAAATAGTATCAGAGATTGATACCAATGATTTTCTGTAGCTTGGGATGAGCAGAGAAGTTGTAGCAGTGGCTCTGTTTAAGGTGATTGGACCAGAGTGTGCTGTTTGCAAGGCACTCAGACAATTAAATCAATAATTTACCTAGTGGCACATCTACAATGGGTTGAGTCTTCCCAAGCCAACTTTGAGGAAAGGAAGAATGTGCCATAGCAGTATGTTTTTGAACCACAGTGTAGAGACTTAATTGATTTACTCTTTATTCTTTTCAAAAGACAGCTGAATGTCAAAGGTCTTTCTTTTGTGAAGTACTGGAAAACCTGTTGTCAAACAACCTCTACTCATTTAATAATTTATCCCATTTTGTAAAAGAAAGGCAGCTGACACGCAGTAAATCTAGTCCATGTTTAAATTACTGCATTGCACAATAATAAGAGGAATGAATAATCCAGTACATCCATTTAAAATTAAACATATATGAAACTGTTTTTTCCAAATGATCACCAAGGGCTATAGTTTAAAGGCAGGACAGAAACCAGGAGCAGAATGAAAACGCCTCACAGTAGTTCGTAAGTGGCAGCAGAATTATTTATTCTATTTTTTCTATACATGAGGAATAGAGCTAAATGAACAATGTTTAAGCATGTCAGAATTTCATCAATTTTGCATGAGCATTCACAAATATCCTGGTGGGGGTAATTGCTTGCAAATACATTTAAACTAATGATATGTTATATCCTTACTTGATATAAAACTATTAAAAGATACGTTATTGCATTTGACAATGCCATGAAGCTGGGTCAAAGCTTAATGACAGATTTCTGCATTCGTAAATTAAGATACACTCTGCTGGAAGCAAATATTTTGTAAAAATAAAAGCCATCCACTATGAAAGTTTGATCATTGATCTAAGGTTGCTCTTTGGTTTCTCCAACCCCTGGGTTGGCAAAGCTAGAGGGAAGAGAGGTTCCTCTGAAAACCCTGTGTGCCTGTTCCTCATGCAACAGGACCAAAGAGGCTCGTCCGGGATGTTGTGTGGTTTTAGCAGTCTGACTGGGGGCTTGAGGAATGGAGTTGATACTTCAGCTGTTGAGATTGCTTGGGTTTCCTCGAGGAAGAGCTAGACAGTTTACTTATCTAAAGTTAAGGGTGCTGGGGAGGCCTATTAACCTGGGAAGGAATTCAGAAACTGATTCTGTAGCATCAAGAGACTCTGAAGAAGCCAGTAATAGTGAGGTTAGTGTGTTGAGTCTGGCTGTGTCCTCCGCTTGCTCAGATGCCCATCTGAGGCATCCCTGATTGGTTTGGTGTGGAAGGACTGTGCCACAGGGCAGCTCCATGCGCATCATCTGCTGCTTTGTGGTTTTCCTTATGTTGAGTTTGTGACCAGTGTGGCACTACGCTGGTGAGCAATTTCAGTTATTGACTGGAGATTGTAATAAATATGAAATGTTAGAAAATGGAATGTCCCCAGGATGCAGCCAGACAGCCTTCAAGAGGCAATGGAAAAGTCTTAGAGCTGTGCCGACATCTGGGAAGCAGTGTGTTTTCCCAGGAGAAGCCATAGGATTATAGACTGGGTAGAGATGGAAGCAACCTAGTTCCAACTGACCTGAAATGGGCAGGGGCACCTTCCACTAGGGTGTCACAACCATAAGAGCGATACTGATGAGCTTTTCCTAATGGTATCTGTATAGTTTAAATTGTGTGATGATGTGGCTACATGGCTATGTGCTATATCCATCATCACAAAGGAAATGCATGCCTTGTGAAGGACAATACATCCTGCAGAGATACCACCCATGCCAGCAGCAAGTAAGAAGGCAGCAGGAATAATGATAAATATCATTTACCCCCCTCACAAAGCTGGCCCACACCGCTGTAATGGCAATGTAAGTGAGCTCGAATAGGTCCCAGCCCATGCTTGGGATCTGGCACTGGTGCTGGCATTGTGTTGATGGTTTGAGCATCTGCTCTGGGATGTTTTATGTTCCCACTCCTCATTCCTTCGCTGCAGCCTGTGGTCCTCCTGCTGCATGGCAATACTGAAATATCCTTTCCCATCACCTCTCAAGCTCTTTCACTCTTTGAATTGCTCCGATTCCTAACATCATTGAGGATTATTATAACCTCCCTTTGTAAGGTACTATAAATTTTATTATAAAGCACAAATTCTTCGGCTCCCAAGCCCCATCTTACATGGAGACAGCACACTGTACTTCTTCCGCTCACTGTAATGTGAGCAGAGAACTAATGAAGGTCTTTATGTAAATTTTCCAGTTATCAGGTGAAATCTTCACATCCAAATCTGTCACATGTTATAAAAATTCTTTATGTTATCAAATGCTAATGATAACTCAGAACACAGAGCCCACGGAGGAGCTTTGAAATCCTTCATAAAAACTGCATTCAGCCCCAGCAACTCAAGCCTTGAATTTCTACTCCGACTACTCCAGTTTGTAATTAGCATAGTGCAGGCTTCTCTGCCCTCTGAAACCATAATGTTAATTACAAAAATTACACTGTGTTTAAAAGTGCAATTAAGAGACTGAGCTGCACAAAGGGAGCCGTGGAACCTCTTTGCACACTTTGAAGCCAGGTCACAACGCAGCCCGTGAAAGAGAGTCCGAGGCTTGCTCCCTGCTAAAGGCTTGGGAAGATCATAGGGAGAGCTCAGCTAAAATGAGCTCTGGTAGGCTCTGCTGAGCCCTTAATGAATAATACTGTTCCTTGGGAGGG
>JAOEHY010032361.1:0-14422 GCA_025447955.1 Psilopsiagon aurifrons | reverse complement strand
GTGTTCAAGGCCAGGTTGGACATAGCCTTGGGTGGCATGGTTTAGTGGGAGATGTCCCTGCCCATGGCAGGGGGTTGGAACTGGATGATCTTAAGGTCCTTTCCAACCCAAACTATTCTATGATTCTAATCCCAGGGGTTGCAGGCTTTCACCTCCATTCTGACCACTGATACATGTTTCCAGTCTGAGCTCCTCTCTCCAGTCACTGGTGCAAAGCCTAATGATAGGAAAGTTAAGCTCAGGCATTAGTACGTGGCTCACACAGGGATAATTCAAGATTACAACTGCAGAGCTAATGAGCACTTCTGTGAAGCCTCAAAGCCCTTCGGAGGCAAGATCTGAACTATTCTATGGCATGTTCTTGTGCATGTAAATAGCATTCTGTACTGAAATCACAGTGAAACAAGCCTGTTCCAGCAGAACCACATGGAGAGCAACAAGATCAGCTGCAAACTCAAGTCCTGCCAGGTATCTTGTTACTTGATGCCATCTAATTCCTTTTTACTGTGACTGTGTCTGACAATGCATTGACAATTTAATAGTCCTTTCTGTGGACATAGGTTGTAGCAAAAGGACCCTTATGCAGTGTTAGCCTCTCAAATAAGCCCTGTTGGTTCTGTTGAGATCACACAGTCATCATAGAATCATAAAAGTATAGAATGGTTTGGGTTGGGTTGGAAGGCACCTTAAAGCTCTCTGCTATGGGCAGGACACCTTCCACTAGAGCAGGTTGATCCAAGCCCCTGTGCCCAACCTGGCCTTGAACACTGCCAGGCATGGAGCAGCCACAGCTTCCCTGGGCAAACTGTGCCATTGCATGGTCATGCAGGAAGTTAGTAGCACATGAAACCCCACCAGAACTTTGCACACATAGGTCCTGTGTGGTAAGGATGGATGGAGGATTTAAATCATAGAATCAATGGTTTAGGTTGGAAAGCGCCTTAAGATCATTCAGTTCCAACCCCCTGCCATGGGCAGGGACACCTCCCACTCGACCATGTCACCCAAGCCTCTATCCAACCTGGCCTTGAACACTGCCAGGCATGGAGCATTTACCACTTCTTTGGGCAGCCCATTCCAGTGCTTTACCACCCTCACAGTAGTCACAACTGGACTGCTTAGGTGCTTTGCTCCATGGCACTAGGTGGGCATCACACAAATGTAGAAGACACAACAGGATGCAATCTTCCCCTTTCCTCTTCTAGCATTGCAAGGAGAGAAGCGTATGAAAGGAAAGGAAAGCTTGTGGGAAGGACACAATGCTCTGCTTGCAGGTTTTGTTGCCAGTTGTTTTCATATCAACAAGAAGGGAAACATGCAAAAGAAGACTTAAGAAAAAAGGAAAATACATGGAACACCCCCCCACACACACATAAGAAATGCCAATACTTCCCCTCCCCACCAGCAAGGCAGTCACAGGGAGGAGATGGATTTTGCTTGCTTGCAGCATTTCCTGTGTCTGCCTCCCCACCGGGTCTTTGTGGTTTAGTGAAAAGGAAAGGATGTTGTGCATGAAAGCGACCAAGCTGCCTGGACGGAAAAGCAATGGGGGAGGACCAGAGAGAGAGGAAAAGGAAGAAGGAATAATAAAGGACACACAAACATCTTGCACTAATAGAAAGATTCGGAGCATTTAGGCATTTAAACCACTTGGTTTCTTTCATTCTTCCCCAAAACAAGGGTGTTGATTGGTGGCCAAAATGACATTTTGGTGGTTACCAAGGTGGTGGAGGAAGGAAAGTGGGGAGGGAATGACACATTTTCTGTGCATGGCTTGGAAGGAAATCCAGCATGGCAAAGAAAGGGAGGCCTTGTTAACATATCAGTGGGGTGGTCCTTGTGATGGATGAACCAGGCAAGAATCCTTGGCATGGCTCAGCACCACCCCTGCTTTGCTGTGCAGTAAGGCTGTAGCCTGAAGAGAGCACTGGGATCCTTTCTAAGTTAAAGGGAGCACAGACGAACTGAGAGCCCAAGGGATTTTTAGGGCAAGAGGTTGCTTAAATTCAGGGGATCTGCTATAAAGAGGGTCTACTCAATGGGAGTTCACCTCACCTCTTCTTTTAAACAGCAACAGTGGATGTAAAAGCAGTGAGACTGAAGTACAGTTGTATTTGTGGTAAATGACCTGAACCAAGCTTTTAACATGCTCAGCAATCCCACTTCCAAGGTGTGCAGAAACTTCCAAATGGCAGGCTGGTAAATTCAGCTCACAGAGGTCACCCTGTTAGTTTGATGTGGCTTGCAGGGATATTTCATTCCCGATTAAACCAACAGTGTGGAGAAAAGTCTCTGTGATGAGTTTTGTTTCTGATCCATCTCTCTTCCATGGCTGAGTACAGAACTTCAGCCTTGTGTTGGAGCCCAGCACATCGCGATTTGCTGTGCCAAGGAACAGCAGCGTATGTTTGCAGAGAGAGAGAGAAAGGTTTGCTAGAACTTTCTCAGTCCCAAAACACATTTCCAAGCCATGCCTTTTAGAAAGCGGTTAATAAAGAGTTTCTATTCTCTGTCATGAGTCACTTTTCAAAGAAAGCTCTTAATGAAATATGTACCTTCATTTCCATTCTAGGTTTGGAGCCCATCTGTCCTTATATCCCTCTTGGGAGACAGGGACATCCCTCTTATCTCTTTCTCATGGAAGATGCAGCTCACTCAAGAGAGGGATGCAGGTAACTGATCTCATTAAAGCACTGATGTTAAGTACATAGGTGGGAAGCATGAAATCCTGGCTTGTTCATTTGAAGATACCCAGCTACCTCTGCATTTAGCACATGTGCCATCAACCTGGACCATGAACTGAACCAAGGACAGCTCATTGGATTGAGTTTTGCCACTGACTCCTTCGTGCAACACAGTATGAAACACTTAGGACAGGGCAGGCGAAACAGAAATGTGCTGAAAAGCTTATTCTAAAAGCTGCTCCATAGTCCTTAACCTTGGTGCATGCCAACAGTCTTGACAAATCCTTGTATGCAACTATTACTCATACCGAGGCAACCTAGAAGTTGTCATGCCACTATTACCCCTGGACTGTGTGTTCTTTGATTTGCTTGAAAAGCCTTTAAAGAATAAGCAGATGCTGCATCTATTAAAACATCTCCAACGAGCATTGTGAATAAGCAGGCTTTGGTTCTTGTAGAGGATTTTCAGAGAGTGAGTCTTTAAAAGAGTAAATTACGGAGAGGAGTTTTGTGTCATCATCTGTGCTGAGCCCAGTCAAATGGGGAAGAAGTCATAACTATTCTGCGATTCTATGACTCGAAGTCAGTGTGACTAGAAAAGTGTCTCCAAAAATAATGACACAAATGACAAAGGACAGCAGTCAATGTAAGTGGGCAATGTAAGTGGGCAAAGGATTGGGCAACAAACAAAACCTCAGAAGATGAGTGTCACCAGCAGGACGAAGGAGCTGATCCTGCCCCTCTACCCTGCTCTCATGAGACTTCATTTAGAGCACTGTGTGCAGTTCTGGTGTCCTCACCATAAAAAGGACATGGAACCGTTGGAAGAAGTCCAGAGGAGGCCACGAGGATGATCAGGGACTGGAGCATCTCCCTAATGGAGATAGGCTGAGAAAGTTGGGGCTGTTCAGCCTGGAGAAGAGAAGGCTGCATGGAGACCTCATAGCAGCCTTCCAATATCTGAAGGGGGCCTGTAGGGATGCTGGGGAGGGACTCTTCATTAGGGACTGTAGTGATAGGACAAGGTGTACCGGGTTCAGACTGAAACAGGGGAAGTTTAGATCAGATTTAAGGAGGAAGTTCTTTACAGTAAGGGTGGTGAGGCACTGGAATTGGTTGTTCAGGGAAGTTGTGAATGCTCCATCCCTGGCAGTGTTCAAGGCCGGGTTGGACATAGCCTTGTGTGGCATGGTTTAGTGGGAGGTTTGCCTGCCCATGGCAGGGGGGTTGGAACTGGATGATCTTAAGGTCCTTTCCAACCCTAACTATTGTGTGATTCTGTGAGAGTAGAACAGCTTACTGCCAATATCTACCAGGGTCTCCAGACAACACTAGCTCAGTTATAAAAGCAAGACAGAGAGGTATCAAACCTTTCCAACAAGTAGGCCAAACTGCTAGATTTCAAGCTGATAGAAGATGACAATTTTCAGACGTAACAGTTAAGTTAGTTACACCAGGACATCAGCTGCAGGGTGTTAGAGTCCTGCAGGAGGAACAGCAAATATCAAAAGAAGGATGCTGTCTGCTTTTTTATGGATTTCCAGAAAAACAGCAGCTAAGGAAAAAATAACACACCCAGACAGGAAAACAGAGAGGAGAACACTGAAGCACTGAGACGGGATCTAATATCAGCTCCAGCTCTCTTATCAAAAAAGAGTCTTCTCAAAACAGGGAGGCTGCCAGCTATCAGAACCTCTCAACTGTGCCTTTGGCCAACATCCAACAATATCTGTTTTAGCCAAAGTCTATCTGGATGTGGGATTAATCTGTTCCTTAGAGGTTAATATTTTGTGGAAAATTCTTATTCATCTGTGTCTGATTAAAAGAAACAAAACAGAAATCATAGAATCACAGAATGGGTTGGGCTGGAAAGGACCTTAAGATCAATCAGTTCCAACCCCCTGCTGTGGGCAGGGACACCTCACACCAGACCATGTCACCCCAGGCTCTGTCCAACCTGGCCTTGAACACTGCCAGGGGCAACCCATTCCAGTGCCTCACCACCCTCACAGTAAAGAACTTCCTTATATCCAACCTGACAAAACATCTTTTTTTCCCTTCTATTTTTAGTTTCAAACAATTTTTAAAACAGAGGAATTGCTTATTAAACACGAGTGAAAAAGACACTACCCTAAATACCAAAGATTTTTCTGGAGCTATTGGACTTTTCCCATGTGAACTTTTGTGTCTCAAAGCAATGCTGCATGGTGACATCAGAGTATAAATTTAGTTCCCACCACATTCCAATCACATCCCCCTGTTACGGAAAACATACCTTAGGCACCTCAAGTCTCCAACCTTCTTGCTCCCTTTTCCCTGGCTAAAATCTCTGCTCACCAAGCAGATTGAATTCAGTGTACACATCCCTTTTTTTTTTTGCTGATGTTGTTTTATCCCTTGTCTCTAGTGGCAATGTCTTATCTTTAACTCTTCTCTGAGCACTCAAGATGAGGGGAAAGCTGCAGAAAATAAATTAGACTAAAATAAACTCCGATTGGAAATGCTAAGTACGGCATGTTCTTGCTTTAGGAAAATGAAATACTTCATTCACATTCCTGAAACAGGACTTGGGACAATTTCAAGTGTTGTGACTTTTTTTAAATCCTCCAAAAATAGTGAGGGAGTTGTTATAAATTCTTACTTTTCTCATATGATAAAGAATGCATTCATTATTAATGTATATCAAAGCTTTCCTCTCTAGCTACGCATTTCATCAGGCCTGGGCCTCAATAGCTAATATGTCCACGTATTTCATGTGATTTTTGTCAATTATTAGATATATTAGGTGGCTACTTA
This sequence comes from Psilopsiagon aurifrons, assembly GCA_025447955.1. Lineage (NCBI taxonomy): Eukaryota > Metazoa > Chordata > Aves > Psittaciformes > Psittacidae > Psilopsiagon > Psilopsiagon aurifrons. The sequence continues at coordinate 8,942 of JAOEHY010032361.1, read as the reverse complement.
ACGACCACCTGAATAAATCTAGTAACATCAAGACTGGAATGTTGGTGCACCTTCCATACCTTTATAGATGAATCTTGCTTTCTGTTTGAAGATCTAATCTAATTTGGGGTCTAAGTAACAGACCCCAAACCATCCATTCAACCAGTCCTGCTAGATGTTTTAGTAATGGAGATGGGGAGATGCTTGCCAAAATTAATAGTGTCTGCACCACACTAGCAAAAGCACCCTAGTCCTAAGTTAGCACCAACATCTAATATGTTCCCTGGTGCAACCTGTGACTTTGTTTGTCCCAGAGCTGTACTCAGGATGCTGAAACAGGACAGACAGAGATGGACAGACTGAACTGGGGTGCCCAGAGGCGATGAGGACTCCACCTTTGTATTTTCCTCGTTTGTGGTCCCAAATGTACTTTGGTTACAGATTTCCCATTGCCCATGTCTTTTTTCAAGGCACAGGATTCATGTAGATGAATCTCAGACAAAACAGCACAGCACAAGGAAGTTTCATGCTGCAGGACGCTTAACTCAAGGAATAATCTTCCAAAATCATCCATAGGATTGGCAAGGAAAAAAATGCAGGTATATAAGGACAGAGGGTGAGCCCCTCTGGGGGTTGAAGAGAACCCCTTCTCCCTTGACTCTGTTTGTCTCATCAAGTAGCTCCCCTTTCCCCTTCATTTTCCTTACCCAATCTGGTCCTCTTAGACCTCTATCCCATTTAAGTAATTCCTCATTTCTGTCTGCCTCATCTTAAAATCCATTCCTGGTCCACCCTTCCAAGTCACATCCCTCCTCTAATTTGCTCTTTTCCAAAGCTTCCAAGTTGGTGTTTGTGTTCTCCATCCATCTTTATACGCTATTCTGTCTCCTTGTCCTGACTAAAAGGCCTGGGGATGACCAAGAGCTACTGCCTCCTTTCAGATCAGCCAGAGACCTTGAAGCAGAACTCTTTGAAACAACAGAGCAGGGGCAAATTATATGTTTTGAGGATGACTCTCAGGGGAGGCAGAAAGAGAGCAGAAAGAACCCTGTCGCACAAAGACATTTTGCCCCTTACACCTTTTCCCTCTTCTTCCTAAGACTCTTCTACTCTTTTCTTACAAGACATAATGGGGAAGTGTAATGGGGTCACTGTCAGTGGACGATGTCCAGCTCCACAGCTTGATAACATCTGCAGCAATGGGAAGAGTAATGCACACAGAGGGAATTTCTGTTAAGATTCTGCTGTGTCACTCAGCAGACTTGGCAGAAACTTAACGACAGGTCTGGAAACCTTGGGATGATTAAACTGTAATAAATAATACTTAGAAACGCCTGCAACTGGTTTGAATCTGTTACATTCCAGAAGTGATTTGTTAAAAAGAGCTGAAAACATTAATATGTTAATGGTTATAATACATTATACAATATGGTAATGGTTAGAATAAAGTCACCACTTATACCAACCCCTTAGGGTATCCTGTTTAGATGTCCTCCCTCACAGCTTTAAAAGGGGAGGGTGATTGTCTCAAGCAACAGACAAGGAAAAACGCTGTAGGCGATACTGCAAACTATTTCTTTTGTATCACATCACACAGTTTCTCTTGTGCTACTCAGAAGTTACTCCCAGTTGATACGCTTTTTGGTAAGTGACAAGCTCTGACCTTTGAGTTTCTGATAAGCCCCATTTGTTTCATTGATATCCAGGCAAACCTACCTAAGTTTTCACTGTGGACCTGCTGACAGCTCCCGTTTAGTCTGTGGCTGGGGAGTACTCCGGGTTCTCAGACTTGTCAAGTCGTGTATTGAATAAGAGAGCCATACTGCTGATTCTCACCTTGTGTTACCCAGCAGGCTGGCTGGTGTATAACTCACTTTGAGCACTGTTCTGCCTCTGCACTGCAGCTATGCTGAGCCCTCAACTGGTGGTGCACAAGATACAATGCTGGGTGGTGTAACTGGTATGATGCCTCAAGGTAGGACATGATACTTGCAAGAGCTGCGCTAAAAGGTCTTCCCTTCCCTGCTGCTGCTGAGATCAAGGTTTCCACTCTGTATGCACAACTGTGGCCTTCTCTCTTGCCCAAAGGAGGAAAGTGGGGTCATCAATCACAGTTTTGTTCCCGCATGCCAGAACTATGAAAAGCCACTGTTGAGTGAGCATCCAACAGGCCTTGAATACTGCCAGGGATGGAGCATTTACCCCTTCTTTGGACAATATGTGCCAGCCCATCAGCACTGCGTCCTCCTTGTGTTGAGGACACCAGAAGTACACACAGTGCTGCAAGTGAGGTTTCACGAGAGTAGAATAGAGGGGCAGGATCACCTCCTTTGACCTGCTGGTCACACAGGGACTTGAAGCCTTCCTCCCTACAATCTTTTTCTTTTCTGGGGAACACTTTGCCTTAGGGGGACGTCCTACCAAGGCAAATCCTGAAGCCCTCAATTAATCTTTAGCCAGACATTATTCAAGTAGACTGAATTGTCTACTTTAAAGAGATATGAATAACAAGCCTCTAACCTCTAGATTTTGCACCTCATTAGGAAGAGTACTAACCAGCAGGAATAAGAGACAAAAAAAAAGACAGTAAATCTGTGTTTCCAAAGTAGCTCTCACTACATTTAAACAGCTTCATAAAGACAGCGCCCAAACCAAGTGGTTGATTAAATGAAATCAGATTAAATAAACAAGAGAAACAAAGGGAAATCACAGCTAAGACTTGGCTGTGCCTGGTATTATTAGGGAGGGAAAAACAGATCATTCAAATTTTAAGAAAGATGCCATTTGTCACAATGGTTTCATTTGAGCAGATCTGTTCTGTCCGTGACACATTGCTGGATCTCCTCTTTGTGAAGCCAACAGGGAAAACCAGTGTTATTTTACCAGCCCTGTGCTATGATGAGATTGGGACGTATTGATGTGAAGTTTTCCTCTTAGAGAGAGCACTCTGGGCAGTATTTATTTCTGCGTGTAAAGTGTTTTGTATGAAGCCTGCTGAAGTCACTTGTATCTTGATGTCCAAGCATGTTCATATTGGGATGTCACAGGGACAGGGATATATCACAGCATTAAATCTCCAGCAGAGCTTTTACTGGTACCATTGTATGTGGGGAGACAGTCAGGGTTAAAGTGAAACACCATCTGACCTTCACCCAGCCTTAAAATTCCTGTTTTCTTCATCATGGTTTCTTAATTTGTCTTCTCCATCTTCACATGATGACTCCAGAGTGTTTAGTCTTTTATGAATGGAAACAGGGAACTTCATTGCAGTATGTCCCCGCATGAAGTTTTCTGGTTTACATGCCTGCCTTTTCCCCTCAAACACTCAGGAAATGTTACCAGTGGTCCATGCTATTCTTTCTCCAACTCATTACTATTAATTTAAGAGGAATCTGCCAGCATTGATTGGGAAAATACTCACATTAGCAGCACAAATGAACACAAAAGGAAACTCAAAATGAACAGCCCAGTGGACCAGGGTCCTCCACAGCACTGAAGCTCCCAAATTCCTTTAGTTCATCTTGATAACCCCTGGGTTCCCACCCATCCTGTCTTCATCTCCTTTCATGCCCCCTCATTACCAGTTTAGCAAGAAGCACAGGAGGCAGTAGTGCCTTCAGGGTGAGCACACATTGACTGATGAGCCACCAGGCCAAGAAGAGGTCATTTTGGTTTTCAGGCTGAAACTCTGCCATGTACAGACACACAGATGTAGTCTGCCATGCACTTCTAAGAGCAGCTTCTTGGGATCTAAGTTATTCTTTCAGCCTCATTGAAACTGGCAAGGAGATGGAAACAGTATTAGGAAGGAGAAGGAGGACTGACAGTGAGCTAAGACAGGTAACAGTTACAGTGTGATCATGCTAAAAATGAGAATCAAGGTAAAGAACCACTGTTGAAATGCTTCCAAAGTTTTAGCTACCCGTCAGTCCACATTTGAGTGCAGTTAAATGGACTTGAATCAGTCTAACTTCCAGCTGGATGCTATGATGTGATGCCTGCAGCTGTAGGCAAAGAAAGGCAGTGCTTTGTGCAACCTTCTGCAGTCTGCACCTAACTGGAACAGGTTGTCCTAAGAAGCTGTGGATGCCCCATCCCTGGAAGTACTCAAGACCAGGCTGGAAGGGGCTTGGAGCAGCCTGATGTCCTTGCCCATGTTGTAAGTGGGGTAAGTGGGAAGGTGGTGATGATCTTTGAAGGTCCCTCCCAGCCCAAACCATTCAGCGATTTGATGTGAGCAAGTCACCCCATTCTCTCCATATAGGAAGTGGAGCTTGGGGACAACACCTACAATAGCTCAGCTCACTAACTTTCATGGATTTCTCGTTGACTGTATCTGGAGCATTAGTTCTTTGCTCATAGAAAGACCTACATTCTGAATACATAATATGGGGTTTAGTTGCCTTAACATGTCATGTAGTGCTTCTTCAAAACACTGATGACAGTCCAGAAGGGTGCAGGTCTTCTGTAGGTTCTATGTCATCCCTGCCAGCCCTGTGAAGATGTCTTGGATCCCAAGAGTGTGAAACTTCCATGTATTTGCAAGTGAATCCCATGGTGGAACCTAGCTGAGATGTACCATATACCCAGCACCTAAAGTTTTAGCAGGCTAAAGGCTTTTTAGGCAGTGATAAAATCTTCCTGCCCTTTGTACAGTGCAAAGACTGTACGTTATGATTGCTGATCTGCTCACATTAGTTTCAGTTGTGATAATAATAATAATAATGAAAAGAACTCAGATGTTCAAGTTCAGCCTTTTAGAGGCTGTGACCACAAAGTCTAACAGTAAGAAACAGCCCCATCTGCTTTCCCATCTGAAATTAGCTGGAAATAGTCTTGCTAGCCATTTGGCCCAAGTATGTCAGCTGAAACTGCTCCTGAACATATGCTTTTCAAAATATATTAGCCTTATTTTGTAGGGGTTTGGCAAAACATTTTTCCATCATGATTTGCAAAATCATCAAAACCTCAGCCTTCTTTGAAGAATGCACTGATTTCAATTCAGGGTTACTTGAAATAAAGCTTTTACGTAATAAATTTTAGCATTTAGTTGTTAGAGTTATTTTACTTGAAATATCTTTAAGGCTACATTGTTTTTTCTGATTTATTTTATGTTAGAAGCTTATTTATTACGTTCTCTTTTATTCTGCTTTTACGTTCATGTTTAATTTTATATTCATTTATTTTAATTCCATATTCTACAGTTTTATCCAGTAAAAACTGAAATACTGTAAGTCAAACAAAAACAAACGTTGAAATAGTTTTACTGAGATATATTCTCACAGTCCAAAAATGTGATGCTTTTCTAAATGCACATGAGAAGCAAAAATCAGAACACTGCATTGTATTTCAGATTGCAATGGAAAAAAATCAGAGCTACTGAATTCCCCATAAAGCTGGGACTCAATAGTTCTACCAGCTGACTATATATGCTGATACATGTATTTAATAACCCAAATATAAGTATTTTTTGATACTACTGACATTGGTTATGTAATTAAAAACTGTTTCACATATATTTTTAATTTTGTGAATAAACATTCCATTTTGCTGCGATTTTTGAGTTATATCATTATTATGTCTTCATGTTTGGTATGGAATGTTGACACTCCTTGGTTTTGAATCCTCTTCAGTCTGATTCTAGATACATCCTGCTGCTTGTTAGAACTAAAGAACTCACAGATACAGCATAAGCATATGTGGCATTTGCTATCCCTTATCCTCAGGCTGGAAACATTGATTTCCTCAGTAAGGGAGAAGAAGCAGAACAATGTAAATGTTGCTAATTACCCACACGCTGCAATCAGAAGAAGAAGCAAAAGGCTGAAAACTACTACACATCAACAGTGTGAGAGATCTTTTCTTTGCCTGTAACTATTCTGCAAGTATTGAGTTGACAAACGCATTTGGTGAGGGTCAGGATTCATGCATCACCCCTGTTTTAACCAAAATATGCATAGTAAACCTATTTCATAGGGTCATAGAATGGTTTCAGTTGGAAAGGACCTTAAGATCATCCAGTTCCAAACCCTTGCTATGGGCAGGGATGCCTCACACTGGACCATGTCGCCCAAGGCTCTGCTCAACCTGGCCTTGAACACTGCCGGGGATGAAGCATTTACCACTTCTCTGGGCACCCCATTCCAGTGCCTCAGCACCCTCACAGCAAAGAACTTCTTCCTTATATCTAACACGAACTTCCCCTGTTTCAGTTTGAACCCATCACCCTTTGTCCTGTCACTACAGTCCCTGATGAAGAGTCCCTCCCCAGCATCCTTGTAGGCCCCAGTTTATCCTTCCTTACACTGCTGGCTCAGACAAAGCCCCCAAAGTACAATAATCTGCTCTCCCACATCCCAGTGAACATAGCATTAGGTAGAGATCTGCTTTCCCTTATGATTGCTTTTTAATGTCTTTTCACTACCGCAGATAGACCTGACGTCATTAAGCCTGTTGTTATTATATTTTGAGAGGATTACTAAACACATAATTGATATCAGTTTTCCTTCCGTTATAGATTTGGGAAGTTTGGTGGTATTTATAGAAGTGTTTTCTTTCATGTATTCTGTGAGACAAGAGAACAAATCTGTCTTGTTTCATTACCTCAGTCAATGCTGATGCGTGCTTTGGTTTGCTTTTGCTTTCCTTTTCTGGATATGGTAGATTGTTTCATAAAACTCTAAATTTTATGCAGATATTAAAAGGCTTATAAAGTTGAGTGCTGAGAAGAATCGATGCAGAAAGATGTCAAGGAAAACCACTTCCAGTTGACAGGCTATTACAACGGCTCTCCCATTCTCACTCCTTTTTCATATGCACTAGTGAATCCTCTTTATCTTTTCTTCCTTCAGATCTCCCTTGAAATTCCCTGTTTCCCAAATCTGATGAGTAGAGATAACATCAATCATTCTGACATAACTACAATGAGGATCTCAGGCAGACATAGATGGACAGACAACCACTGTAGACATTGTATGTGAACTCATGCTAGATTTGCACGGCCCTTTCCATCCAACATGGGAAAGCAGTAACAGGCAAGGATGGACTTGATATCTCAGTGCCTGCACCACGGTTCCTACACCCTGGGGAAAGAGACTTCCCTGTTTCAGATGGGTATAGGCTGGATGAGATGGGTGGGAAGTAGGCTCTGATACATTCACAGTATGTCTAATGGTACATATTGAGGTTTCTTTTCCACTTCTCCAGCAAAGCCCAGTTCTCCATACAAGGATTTAACTTATAATACAGAGCTGGCTGTGAATGAGGCAGTGTACAAACCCCATTGCAAAACCCTCCATGATCTGCTAGTTCTCTTCTTAGTCATTTGCAAAGGTGACTCTATATTCAGCAGTGAGGAAAAGAGGAAAGAAGGCAAAAAAACCCCATAAAAACAAGTGCCAGACCCTCAAAGCAGGAGCCATATTGAGCAGAAGCAGCTCTGCCTGTTGCAAAAACACCTTTCCACAGCTTGGAGGCTCAGCAAAGACTGTCTAATGGAAGCAGCCGGGGCTTCCAGCAGCAGCAAGGACAGCTTAACACAAAGTTTATATGTGTCCCCTCTTTCAATCTGATTTTCCAGACTGAGGAATGAACTCCCAAATGAGTTCGACACGTTTCTCAAAACCAAGCTTTTCATTCCAGTTGCTGCTTGCTCCGTTTGATCCACTGTCAATATTTCCCCAGAACAAGCTGGAATCATCTGCCCACAGTAGCCCAGGAGGAGTCCTCACACAATGCACTCAACTGTGCACTAATTTGTGGGCACTGCTGACCTGGGTCCTAAGCTGGTGCAAGCTGATGCCCTGAACTGTGAGAGACCAGAACTATTAACACTGATTTACATCCTACCTCACCTCACAGAGCTGCATATTTGTATTCTCCTCAGCATGCTGGAGATGTCTCATGTGCTCTTCACAGGAATAGTGAGCATGCTTTTATGTTTGTCACAGCGTTAATTTCCCATTTTCTTGGATTTGGTAGGTGGAGGCTGGTCATAAGTGTTTCTATTGCAGAGTATGTACATACTATTTTGCTATCTTCTACCTCCTCCTTTGCCTCGGTTTTCATCACCTTTAAGAGTATTTGGACCATGGAGAAACCCAACCAATCTCCCAGCACACGGCCACACTGTCAAGTGACTGAGTTTTCAATTTACTTTGCAGCCCTGGTCCCTTAGGGGCAATATAGATGTGGTCTTCTCCAAAGGGGATTTAGGAAGGCAAAACCAGAGAATCACAGAATCATTTAGGTTGGAAAAGACCTTCAATATTATAAAGTCCAACCATTAACCCAGCACTGCCAAACCCACCACTAAACCATGTCCCAAAGCATCACATGCCCTTTAAATACCTCCGAGGTCATAACCCATCACCGAACAAATGGGGGCAGCCCATAACACCTTTGAAAGAAAGTGAGAATTCACTTAAATGCTGTGCATATTGGGTTTTAAATCCTATGAGTCGGGGACTTTTACACCTTCCAACAGACACCCTTGTATCATGCAAAAGACATTCATGTCCTGAGTGGTGAAGCTGCTGGCAAATCATCTACTTAACTAGGGGGGAGGCACAACATTAGAAAACAGTAATAAATCATCCTGTGATTTAATATCTGGATTTAATTTCACACACATGCAGAAGAAAAGGGGAGGAGGGAAGGTGGACCGTTAAGAAACTCTTGGTTTGCTCCAAAGCAATCAAGCAGCATGTAATGAGAACCAGCAGGGACAGGTATTCAAGCAAGCAGAGTGCTTTCCTGCATTCAGCACTGGGGGCCCCAACATAACAATGTGGAGCTGTTGGAGAAATTCCAGAGGAAGCCACGGATCTGCTGTGAGGGCTGCAGCAGCTCTGCTCTGGAGCCAGGCTGAGAGAGCGGGGCTGGAGGAGCCTGGAGAAGAGAAGGCTCCTGAAGGGAGACCTCAGAGCAGCTCCAGTGCCTGAAGGGGCTGCAGGAAACCTGGA
>JAOEHY010032360.1:0-16286 GCA_025447955.1 Psilopsiagon aurifrons | reverse complement strand
GTGCGGAGGGGGTGAAGAGTGCCCTTGCTGGAGGGAGCAGGTGGGTCTGGGGTGGGGCATCCTGGGAAAAGGGGAAGCTGTGGGGTTGGGGTCCCTCTCTCATGTGCAGTGGGTAGGACCGTTGACAGGGACAGAGTGTGGGGGGGGCACACAGCAGGCAGTGGCCCCATGTTACCCAAAGGGAAGCACAGGGTGGGGTCTGAGACGCGCCCTTGGCACAAACCTGGCCCCTGCTTCCCCCCTTCCAGCTCCTCAAAACTGCTGGCGTGGGCCCTCAATACCCCATGGGGTGCCGGGGCTGGGCTGAGCGCCTACGGCCGGGGCTGCCGAGCCCTTTTGTACGGCCGCCCCGGTGCAGCCTGCCGCCCGCCGCGCTGCTGCCGCTGCTGCAGCCTCGCTGCCAGCCCCCTGCTCCTGCCCGGCTCTCTCCTGTTCCTGCCTGGGAGCTGCTGCGGGGCTGTGCGCTGGGGACAGGGGGCTGTCCCCTCCCCGGGCAGTGGCCCACCGGAGGACACACACCCATGGGCGCAGCAGTCGGTGCAGGCGAGTCCAGGCACCAGCAGGGAGCCCATGCTCCGAGTGAGGGGCTGCCGTGGCACTCTCCCCTCGCCACCATCCTCCCCTCATGCCTGGCCTTGCACCTCCAACACTGAGCTGTGCCCACGGCGTGACACAGCCCGCGCTGCAGGCTCCCTGCCTGCGGGTGTGTGAGCCTGCAGCCCCTGACACTGGGGGAATGGCACTGCCCGCCAGCACGGATGCCTGGCACTCCACAGCTGCAGCCCCCCGCCTCACCCCGATGCCCTCCCCAGGTTCACAGCCTGCAGGAGCTGCGGCGCAGTGCATCTCTGGCCACCAAGGTCTTTGTGCAGCGGGATTACAGCGATGGGACCACGTGCCAGTTCCAGACAAAGTTCCCCCCTGAGCTGGAGAGCCGGGTAGGGAGCTTGGCAGGCTGACAGCGTGGGGGATGCCCTAGGCTGGTGCGCTATTGGGACTTGGTGGGGAGAGGGATCTGAGGGCATGGGATCTCCATAGGATGTTTGTTGTATGGCCCTGGGGCAGCTGGTGCTGCTGGGTGCATGCAATCACAGCCACCTTGTCCTGTGCTCCTGGAGACCAGGAGGCCCTGGTGAAGGGCAGAAGATGGGTAGAGGACAGGGAGCTGAGGCATCAGCTGGGTGGTGTTTTAAGCTCCCCAGGTCCCCTTGGGGATGGGGACAGGGCGGTGCTGGGGTCAGCCTCTGACCAGACTCCTCTTTACCCTGGTTTCTGCTCTAGATCGAGCGGCAATTCTTTGAGGAAACAGTGAAAACCCTTAACGGCTTCTACGCTGAGGCAGAGAAGATTGGGGGCAGCTCCTACCTGGAGGGGTGCCTGGCCTGTGCCACTGCCTATTTCATCTTCCTCTGCATGGAGACGCACTATGAGAAGGTGCTGAGGTCCAGGAGAGGGCCCAGGGATGGGCATGGCTGTAGGCCTGGCGGTGGGCACAGGGTGGGCACAGGGAGCAGGGGGGCTGGAGGGTAGAGCAGGCAGTGGTGCTGGCGGGCCCTGAGGGTCCCTCCGTGTGCTGGCAGGTCCTGAAGAAGATCTCCAAGTACATCCAGGACCAGAATGAGAAGATCTATGCACCACGGGGGCTGCTGCTCACTGATCCCCTGGAGCGTGGCATGAGGGTCGTATCCTCTAGGCAGCAGGATGCTGGGGGATGACAAGGGCAAGGGGTGGGGGGACACTGCAGTATGTGCTGGGCAATCGGGCTTGCCTATCTCACCAATGATCCTTAGCAGGGCCCAGATTGAGATCTCCATCTACGAGGACCGGTGCAGCAGTGGCAGCTCCAGCAGCGGCAGCTCCAGCAGCAGCAGCAGTGGGGGGGGTGGCGGGGCGGGGGGCCGGTGACTGGCAGGGGGTCCCTGCAGGGACTCGTACTGCCGGGACAGTGGTGTGTCCGAGCTCCGCAGGCTGCGCTACCAGAGCACCCGCTTCTGAGCCCAGGGAGAGCGGGAGGGGGAGGCCAGGGGCTCCCACCCCTGTCTGCTCTGTGCCTCCCACAGCGGCTCTGCCCCTGCTCAGACCCACTGCTGGCAGGGGCTGGGGCTGGTGCATCCCAGGTGCTTCCCACTGAGAGAAACTGGTGCCAAGGGGCTGCTGCAGCACTCCGGGTGCTCAGTGTTGGTGCCCCTGCCCCAAGGAGCTTGCCCAGCTGCAGGAGGAGCACCCTACATGTCATGCATCAGCGAGCAGCGGGACTGGTAAAGCCCCAGGCAGCGTAAGGGGGGGGACATGCACTTATCCCTAAGCCCATGGGCACTATCAGCCCTTGCTGCACCCCTCCCTGGGGTGTCCTGTTCCTGGAGCTGCGGGGTGGGCTCAGCTGCTGTGTGCTCAGTGCCCAGTGTGCCTGGCAGAGCCCTGGTGCTGCTTCATCTGCATGATGGTGCCATGCATTCGCCCCAGCCCTGCCCCACACACTGCCCATTGCTGCTCCCAGCCCTGGCCAGATGCCCTCACCCATCTGGTAGCAGTATCCTTGCCAGCACTGTCCTCCAGCACAACCCATGACATTGGGCATTTGCTTCTGCTCCCTCCTGACCCACTGCCATCCCCAGCTGCACCCAGAAAGCTTCCCAGCCCCAAGCCACATGCCCAGGGCAGGGATGCACAGCGCTGGGCAGCTCCTGACCTTGCGCATTATGCCCCGGGCTCATGCACAGCACAGCTCCAGCAGAACCCTTCCCCTCCTGCTGCTGAGCCTTCCCTTGCCCACACATCCTGCATGCATCTGCCACCAGCATCCCAATTCTCAGCCTGGCCTGCAGTGGGGACCCCAAAGGGCACCTGGGGTTGGCTGCAAGGTGTGGGATTCATTGGCCAGGGTCAGATGGTGGGGAATAGGAGGGTCCCTGTGACATCCAGCACCCTGTGGAGAAGAGTCCCTGCCTGGACACAGGGCTGAACCGAAGCAGCACTGCTCTCCTGGGACCCTGGAGGGAAAACCCTGCCCTGTGGGACACCCTTTGGCCCTGTCATTAAGCATGTGTGGGGCAGCCCTGTCCCTGCCATTCCCACAGGGGCTCTCCTGCATGGAGACCTTCCTCAATAAACCCTGGCTTCATCCCTCGCTGTGCCTGCCCTGTGTCCTGTCAGAGTGCGGAGTGGGGCAACGCTGGGGGGCACAGAGGCAGGCTGGGCATTCCCCACCACACCAAGGTGCACAGCGTCTCGTAAGGAGGATGAGCACGGGGGAAATAAGGCAGAGGCACGGAGCAGACCACAGGGGGAGCAGCGACAGACCCGTGTCGCATTCCTGTGCTCCAGGGACCCACAGGGAAACCAGTGCAGGAAGGGGTTTATTCAGCTGGCACTGGGTGCAGGCGGCATGGTGCTGGGGGCGAGCAGGGGGCACCTGGCTGTGCTGGGTGGGCTAGTTGTGCCGGCAGCTCCCACCCGCACCCAGGGAGAAGCCGTGGTGGCAGTGGCAGTGGAAGGAGCCATGGCTGTTGTGGCAGATGTGAGCGCAGGGGCCAGGCTGTGCCTGGCACTCATCTACATCTGGGAAAGAAGAGGAGAGGGTCAGAGCTGTGCCAAGGGTACAGGGACTCGTCAAGGGGACATGGGGGGGGATGCTCTGGGGCAGGGTGAAGCTGGGACATGAAAGCCTCTCCAGTGCCTACAGCTGTGCAGCCCACGTCCTGACACCCTTGGTCCCCAAGGCTGCTGGGAGGCAGATGCCTCCTTACTCCATCACCTCCTGCACAGCCACAGTCAGTCCATTCTACCCACTATGTTTTGGGTTGCCTGGGACCAGGGCTATGAGCACAACAGGGCACCCGGGAAACAGGATCTCTGCTCCTACAGCAGCACAGCTGTGCCTGGTAGCAGCATGGGGTGCTGCTGGCCCCACTGCCTGCAGGTACTTACCCAGGCACTGGCTGGCAGTGGGATCAAGGGGGTGGAAGCCCAGGCGGCAGTGGCAGGTAAATGCCCCAGGGGTGTTGGTGCAGAGCTGGCTGCAGTTGTGCAAGCCCTGGGCACACTCGTTAATGTCTGGTGGTGGGGAAGAGAGTGGGGTTACAGCATGCAGGGGGGAAGCAGCATGTCCTGGTGTTGTGGTGGGGACACCGGGTCCTTCCAGTGCTGCACATGTGTCCATAGTCCCATGGCTGGAAGCAAGGATGGGCAGGAGCAGGGCTAGCTCCTGGCACCAGGGCAGGGAGGGCTCCCTCCCCATAAAGCCCCACAGCAGGGTGAACAGAAGCATGTGCACAACCCTGCTCTGCACAGCTCAGCAGCTTGGGTGGATAGAGAGGATATAGTTTATTGAGGGGGCTCTCTGGGAGAGGGGCTGGAAGACTGAGCAGGGTCCGACTCCAAACAGTGGGGTCAATACGTTAAAAAACAGACCAGAAGGGTCCTTCCCCTGCAGGGCTGGGGGGACCCTCCTCTGCCAGGGCTAGGGAGGTGGTCCCCATCACCAACAAGGGGGTAGGCGAAGCACACACGTCGCAGGCCAAACCAGCAGGCACATGGTAAAGTATCGAGGCGACGGAGCAAGCGATCAGCCCAAGAGGTGCCGCAGGGCAGGAGCAGCGCTGGGGCAGGGAGGTTCCATCCCCAGACAAGGTGCCAGGGACAGCTGGGCGCCGTACCCCTCCCATCACGGGCCACCCCTGGAGGGCACAGCCGGCACTTCCAGGGCAGCTCGACATGGAGAGAGTACAGGAGAGACAGGCAGAGGCTGACCGGTCCTTCTGCCAAGGCTGCTCTGGCAGGTTACAGGGAGGGCTTAAAGTGCATAGAGACAAAGGCAGAGTCCAAGGACCAGAGGGAGGAGAGCGCTCTGGGGGAGCCTGGGCCAGCTCCCGGTGGAGGGGTATCCCCCAAAAAAGGCCACTTGAGCTGCACAGAGAAGGAGAGAAGGAGCAAGAGAGAAAGAGAGAAGGGAGTCAGTGGCAGCTCAGCAGGAGGCAAAGGACAAACAGATAGGGAGCCAGGGTGGAGGTGGCTGCGCAGGCACCAGCAGCTTGCAGGGTGCAGCCAAGCCTTTGGCAAGGGTGCAGCAGCATCCCAAGGGGTGCCTATGGGCTTGGCTAGGCTGCAGTGGCATGGGGATCAGGGTCTCAGCCATCACTCACCCACGCAAGCTGTGCCATCCTCATTGGGCTCAAAGCCCCGGCCACAGCGCTTGTTGCTGCGGCAGCGGTATGCGCCATAGGTGTTAATGCAGACGGGCTTGTCCCGGGGGCAAACAAAGGGAAACTCGGTGCATTCATTTGTGTCTGCAAGCACAGGGGCCTTGGTGTAAGATGGGCTGGGAGCTTGGAGCTGACAGCCATGGCCCTTCCAGTTCCCCCTGCACATGCTGGATGCCCCCCTAGATGTAGTCACACACAGGCCATGCATCTGCCCAGGAGGCTCACAGCACGGCCACCGTGCCACATCCCTGCTCCCCCCATTGCTTGGTGTTCTAGCACAATGCCTGCCACATGCCAGCCATGCCTCCTGCCCCTGGCACCATGGTGTCCCCCCTCCCGTGACACCACAGTCCCCCTCTATAGCCTATGCCCCTGGCAGCCACTCACCTACGCAGCGTCCATTCTCGTGCTGGGAGAATCCCTGCCCGCACTGCATTTGGGGAGAAGTGGAAACCACCAGGATGGGGAAGAATCAGCCCTGGGCAGCCACAGAGCCAGCAGAGCCCAGACCCTCATTCCTACCCCCAAAGCCTCCCACCCTGCTCCCACAGCTGGCTCTCACCTCGAGTGGGGCAGGCACAAGCGGCTCCTCCATGTCCAGGGGGTAGGGGACCTCCAGGACAGAATTGGTTTCACTGCTGGCCACGGGTCGTGACACGACGCGGCCATCTGGCCAGGTCACCTCCAGGCTGCTGGGCTTGTCATGCCCTGCAGGCGGGCAGCCCGTCAGAGGGGGGGGTCTCCGGGGCAGGCAGGGGCTGAAAGGAGGCCAGGGGGTGGTAGGGATGGATGGGCAAAGCCTGCCCTTGCCCCAGGTGCCCATGCCGCCAGCCCGTGCACAGGGCTGTAGCCCGAGGGGTGCACATGAACCAATAGACACAGCAGACCTGGCCCCTGAACAAGGTGGAAGGCTGGGGATGGTGGCAGCCCCTTGCTCACCCAGTCCAAAGTGTGCCACGGGCTCCATCTCGCAGAGGTACCCGGACCCGCCATCGATGATGCGCAGGTGGGCCCCGCTGCGCCGAGTGAACAGCACCACCTTGGCCCCCCGAGCAAAGGCCCCGAAGCGGGTGCGTGGGATCACGCGCAGCCAGTTGTTGTTGGTACCCTGCAAGGGAGGAGGGAGCAGGGAAACTGAGCAAGGAGAGGTGGAAGGGCTGGGAATGATGTCAGAACCCCCTGCTTGACTCACCTGGGTGCCCTTGAAGATGGAGATCGGCTGCGCCATGGACTCTCCGTGGGATAGGATGAGGTCCAGCATCCCATCACCATCAAAATCTGTCACTGCACCCCCTGCAAGGACAGGACCATGTCATGCCTGGGGCCAGCCCTATATCTCCCAGCATTACAACCTTCTGCTGGTGTGGGCTCCACAGGTGGCAGCAGCATTCATAGAATCAACTAGGTTGGAAAAGACTTTTAAGATCAAGTCCAACCTTTACCCCAGGACTGAAAGTCCACCACCAAACCATGTCACATGTCTATGCCTCATCTACATGTTTTTTTTAATGCTTCCAGAGATGGTGACTCCACCACTTCTCTGGGAAGCCTTTCCAATCACCCTTCCACTCCCAGCAATGTAAGGTCAATAGGAAAGATGGGGTGACCCCAGTGCAAGAGTAACGGTCCCTACATGTGTGGCACTCTGCATTCAGGTGGATTGGCTCCTCAGGCAGTGTTAGCTGAGCATGGGTGGAGGGAGAAAGCATGCGGCTGCTCCTGGGTTATGGGGGCTCCAGGATGCTGGTGGGGAGCATGCAGGTGACTCAGCCAGGCATGTGGCAGGCACCGGCATAGAGCATAGAGGTGGTCATGTGGCGTATCCCCAGAAAGGACCCCCACTGCCAGGGCTGGAGATACCCACCTGTGCCTCGTCCCTCGGGCTCCAGTGCATCTCCTGGATTCAGCTCTTCTACGATGGGGTCTGAGTGATCCCTACGGATGAGCCTGCCGAGCACAGACAGGGTGTCAGTGCCAGACCATATGATCCCCAGCACCTTCCTAAGAAGTGCCTGTCTCGTGCAGCAGCATGGTAGAGAGGCAACAGCCACAGTGGCTACGCAAGGTGAATGGGGGAGAGGACTGGCCCCTGCCTCTTGGCCCCTCACATCCCTGCTCCATGCAGGTGTGATGGGGATGCTGTAAGAGCCTGGCTTTTCTGCAGTGCAGAAATGCCATCTCCAAACACTGTTGCACCCCACCAGCAGTGGAGATGCTCCCCTTCCCCAGGGGCAACCTGCCACACTACTGACCTCCATCCACCCATATGTGCTGGCACTGGGTGGAGAGCCAGCTCCCCACACCCCACACACCAGATAAAGAGGTCCCACACAGTGATAACAAAGAATTGACTCCCCGATTAACAGGAGCCAGGAGCAAGCTTCCATGCAGCTGCTAATCAGCAGTGCTGGGGACCCAAGGAGCTGCTCCAGGCACGATCACGATGGCTGGTAATGATACTGGGAGAGGCTCAGTCACGGCACTCTTTATTAGCAAAGCCCAAGCACTGCCATTGCTGGAGAAGAGCCCCATGAGCCTGGCTGGGCCTCCAGGCCTGTTCACCCCCCAGAGCAGGGTGCAGGCTTCCCCAGCCCCCCGTACCCACCGGGATCCTACCGGAAGAGGCGGTTGGCGGAGGAGCCGCGGTAAGCGATGTTGTTGAAGAAAACCTCCAGCTCCTGGTCATTGTCAAAGTCTGCTGCGATGACAGTGCGGACAGGGGATGGCATGGAGAACTTGGGGGTGGCAATGTCCTGCATGAGGGATGGGCACAGGGAGTGAGATGCTGGGTCCCACTTTATGAGATGTTGGGTGCCCTCCTTGCTGGGAATTGGGCTCAAAGCCAAATCAGGGTGAAGACAGTCATCCCAGCCAAGGAGGCTCTATGGCAGTGGGGAGCCCTCACCCGGAATCGGACGCGCCCAGGGGCCCCGGTCTGCAGGTAGAGGCGGTGCGGCCCGTTCCAGTTGCCATAGACAATGTCCACCCGCCCATCGCGGTTGAAGTCAGCCAGCGCCACGCCACGTCCATGCTGGTAGGGGTCATCCAGCCCTGGGGAGCCGCAAAGGGATGGGGGGAGACAGGACTCCCTTCCTGCCTCTGTCTCCCAAGGATACCTCCCAGGATGAACCCCACGGTCCCCACATGGTTTCTCCCTGTGCAGGGCTGCATCCCTTAATTGTTAGATGCCCTGGTGCACCCCAGTGCTCAGCAGGGCTCTGGGTTCCCAGTGCTGTCCCTCCACCCTGCTCTCAACCAGCCCTTGCAGGGAGTGACAGGCTGAGCCAGCACTGCTCTGAGGTCTCCAACACCTGGGGGCTCCCCCCGGCTCCCCTTACTCACCCACAGCAGCTGCCACATCCCGGTACGTTCCATCCCCGCGGTTGTGGAAGAGGAAGTTGGGGCTGTTCTCATTGCCACAGAATATGTCAGAGGCGCTATCACTCAGGATGGGGCCCACGGCCAGCCCCCGGCCCCCTGGGGACAGGACCACTGGAGTGAGGGGACAGTGGGTGCCCTTTCCCAGGGGAGTTCATGCTCCCCAAACCGTGTCCGTGCTGCCTACCCGGAGCGCCCTCCTTGCCCACCTCCCACCTTCAATCGGTCTCATCAGGAGCTAATTGAGTCTGGCAGCGGCTTGTGTCATCCCCACCCTAATCACTGCCGTCCCATGGTGACCACACTCCTAATTAGTGACAGTTCACCTCTTGGGAGGCGGGACGGTAGCGGTCCCCGCGGCTGACAGGCAGCACGGGGCGCAGGCTCCCCGCTGCACCACTCCAGCGCCCATGGCCCCAGGCGATGGGGCAGCCCAGGTGGGTTTGCCGTGGTCCCGGTCCCTTCCACGGGCCGTGGGGCTGCCACTAGATGGGGCAGTCAGGCAGCCTAACGCACGGCACTGCCCGCTGCCCGGGCTGCGGCGGGGCCGGCGCTCACCGTGCCCCGCAGCGCCCCGTCCCGTCCTCCGGGCCGCAGCAGCCGGTACCTGTGTACTTGCTGACGCCAGCCTGCACGGCCACGTCCACCAGCACCACGACGCCGCGGGCAGGGTCACTGGCAGCCACATCCATCTCGATCAGCGAGTGGGGGCCCACGTTGCCGCTGGCGTAGTTGGCGATGTAGATGGAGTACCTGCCGGAGCCCTGCAGCCGGCAGCACCTCCTCAGCACCCACCCACCTAAACCCCACCTCCACGGGGGCCACACTCACTGCCATGGGGTTGGGTGCTCTCATAGCTCCATGGGACCAGGCACCACGACCATGTGCTGAAAATGAGCTCTGCAAAGCCTATGGTGGAAGGCACCACCGGGAGTGGGGATGTGCCCCATTGCCTCCAGGAGCTCTGCTGGCCATGGTGTAGGCACAGGGCACCCTAACACCTCCCTCCCCACTCCCCAGTATCCCTGATGTGCCAGGTCCCTCCCCCACCCCCACTGCCGCCCTTGTCCCATGCAGCAGCTGGACCCTGATTTAGTGATAATCGTTTGGAAACAAACCGCTGGAGGAGGAGGAAGAAGAAAGAGCGGGTGACAGGAACATAAATCACCTCGACAGGCACGTTTATCAGCTGGCAGCAAGCGTGTGGACAGCTGCCTGCAGTCTCCATGGTTGGGGGGGCTGCCAGCTCTGATAGGCATGGGATTCTGGGGGCACCCCCGGCCCCAGTGCGGGGTGGGATGGGGCTGGTGCCAAGGGGAAAGGTCTCCTGGGACCCCACAAGGACAAGCTGGAGGGGCATAGCTATGGGAAGGGAATGAAATGGAGATGCCACCTGCCCAACGCGTGCTGCCTGCTCACCGTCCGGTCCACACAGGCGACGGAGCGCCCGGCGAAGCGGCTGGCAACCTCCCGGTTCACCTCATCGCTCAGGAGGTCCTCCCAGCGCCCATTGCGGAGCTTGAAGAGCTTGTCTGTGTAGGTGGCCATGCCTGGGGAGGTGGGGCACATCCGGTCAGGGGGCTGCAGTGTTCCATCTCCTCCCAAAGAGGATGCCCTGCAGCAAGGGAAGGCCACAGAAGCAGCACCTTTTTCCCATTTCCCACAGCATCCCAAACTCTGCTACATCCCCTGCAGGCCCCAGCAGCACCATGGGACAGAGCTGCTGCTGCAAGAGTCCCCATGACCCTTAAGGGTCGCCAGGAGACACACAGAAGAATCAACTCATTAAGATAAAATGTGTCCCAGCGGGGCACAGCCCTGTACATCATCCCTGGGAAGGTAAGAAATCGACTGAGTGCCGGGCACAGGCAGTGAGCCGCGCTGCCGTGACAGCACCCATGGCAGCACTGATTTAAGGAGAGCTGTGCCAGTGGCCATGGGTAATTAGGAGCGTCAGGAAGACAGATCTGCTGCCTGGAGGTCAGGGCTGTGGGACAGGGACACAGGGCTGCAGCACTGGCCCAGAGAGCTCCTGGGTGCCTGGTGCTGGGTTGGACCACAAGGGTCACCTCCCCACAACAGGAATCCCAGGAGCTGGGACAGCGACAGCAGGGCAGGATTAGACCTGGCTTGGTCCAATGGGCACAGGAGAGCAACAGCACAGAGGGGCACAGCTGCTGCAGGGCACAGTGGAGGTGTGCATCCCCAGGGATGGGGGGAAGCTGCTGTCCCACTCAGAGTGCCACCAGGAGGGTGGTGGGCAGCCGGAAGTGCTGAATCAGGCTCAGCATCCATCTGCATTGCCATCAATCAATGGACCCACTCAACTGAGAAATTAACTCCAGCTCACACACATCCCTCACATGCCGAAGGTCACAGGCAGCCATACAGAGAGCTCCCCCATGCCAGGCCGTGGGGCACGGCCACTGGCAGGGCTCACCGGAGAAGGCATTGTTGGTGTTGAGGAAGTAGATCTCCTCACGGCCATCCCCATCGATGTCACAGGCTGTCACACCGATGGCATTGCCCTGCCGGTCCCGCAGTGCGTAGTATGGGGAGCCCTGCTCGTCCTCTGCCACGTTCACCAGACGCCCCCGAGACTTATCGTACTTGAGCACCAGGTTGGGGCCATTGTACCTGTGGGTGCGAGCAGGGGTGATGCCTGCCTGAGGCTTGGGAACAGGATGAAACCCCCCATCACACCCCTGGGTGGGGAGACACTGCATGTGACATCAGGTTTCCCCATGATAGGGACAGTGATGACCCATGTGGTCCATGGAGACCAGGGGCCCTGGGCTGCCCTCAGCACCCAAACATGAGGCTGGCTCCTGACTGCCAATGGGGAGGCTTAGCCTGGACTTGCTCGTGTCAAGCATCCTCTGTTTACCTGGCCTGGGTACCCCAGGGCAATGCCAGGGCAGAGGTGGGGTCCGGGCAGTAAGCAGGAAAGGATGAGGCGCAGGTTCTGGCTTGCAGCCCTTTCCCAAGGCACGGAAAGCAGTACACAAGGAAAATCCTCCCAGCACGGTGCACCCCACTGACTCCCCGCCTGCTCCTGCCCCGTGTACTGGTAAACAAGTTATACAACAGGCACTGTGGCGCTTATAAAACCCCATCCAGCTGCTTGGCTCAGCCCGGCTGGGAGTGGTGGCCTGGGCTGCCCCAGGCTCCCCAGTGTTGCCTGTGGTTTGCTGCTCAGGGTGCTGCTCAGAGCGGCAGCAGGGTCAGACTGCCTGCCACTGTGGTGCCCCAGCTCCAGCAGCCCCAGGGGATGTGATCTGTGGGAGTGAGGGGCTCTCTGCATGTGCAGGGCTCCCTCGGGGTGTTCATAGTGTTGTGTACAAAGACACATTGCTCACAGCCGTGCCAACACACACAAAGAGCCTGCACCGTGGTCCCTGCTGGGCCAGACTGCTGGCAGCAGCTGCCCTGTGCCCAGCCCAGCTTGGGTGCAGGCAGTGCAGCACACAGCTCCCCGTCTCCTCAGCTCCTGTGAGCCCTTCCAAGCCACCATTCCAGTAAAGGGCTATAGAAACCCTCCAGCCAATTAGCTAGATCTCCAGAGAGCATCGAGTCCTGTCAGCAGGGCTGAGCCAGCCTGGGACACACATGCTCTGCACTGCAGAATGGGCCCCAGCCACTGGGCAGCTACACTGAGCCAGAGGGACCTGGAGCCACAGTGGGGACCCCCACGTGGTCCTGCAGAGGCAGCATTCCAGCTGGTATCTACACCCTATGTGGGTGCACACAGATGCCCATCTCTCCACACTTGAGCACAACCCCCAATCAGCCATGTGCCTGCAAGAAGAGCGAGATGCTCTTGGCCCTACCAGGCCACCAGGTCCTGCTGTCACTGAGATGCCGGGTGCATCACTCACCCTGCCACGACGATCTCGAAGTCACCGTCAGCATCCAGGTCGGTGATGGCCACGCCATAGTTGAGCTGTGTGGGGTTGCTGTCATAGTCAGGTGGGAGGAGGCGGTGGGTGACAGCAGTGAACATGGGCTCGCTGCGCTGGGAGCCCTCGCTAAGCCAAGCCAGGGACAGCAGGCACAGCACCAACATCCTGGGCACCTGGGAGAGACCTGCAACCCATCAACTCCAGCAGCAGGCCCTGCTCTGTGGTGCCCAAGCATCCCCACCATGCTTGCACAGGAGACAGTATCTTTCCACTCCTTGTCACCTGCCTGTGCCACATCACCCGCCCCCCGACCCTTGGCCACTGCCACAGCTCTGGCAACTCCATGCATGGGCCCTGCTGGCTGCAACTTACCTTTGTGGCTTCCTTGGGATAAGAGTGTACTCCAATGAGCTGGGAGCCAGGGCTGAGCAGGAGTGCGGTCTTGGGAGCCCATCCCGTGGGAGGGACTGAGAAGGCAGCGAGAGGGCTGCAGGGTGCTGATGAAGCTGAGCTCAGCCTCAGCTTGCCCTACCCCAAGGGGCTGCTGGCACCCAAGATCCTGGCAAGTCATGATGCCAGTCACTGCTCCTGTGGCAGGGCCAGAGGAAGCCAGCAGTTGCCAGGCTCGGGAGCTTATCCCCTGGCCAGAGCTGGGGAAAGCCACGGGGAGAGCATGGGGATACTCTGATGGTGACTCCTGCATGCCTCAGTTCCCACCCTGCTGGCACAGTTTCTCTCAGGGTCTATGCAGGCTGAGCTCCTCGCAGCCTGGCCAGGGAAGGGTTCTGCACAGGGATGTGGCTGTGGGATGGAGATGCTGGGAGGAAGAGGAGCCTGGGAAGAGAGGCTCAATTAACCTGGACTGCGGAGGACAGTGCCTGCCAGCATTGCTGGCAAGGCTGCAGAGATTTTGGAGCTGGCTCTGACCTGGCTGTAACACAGGTGACAAACAAGGTGGCACTCAGGACAGGCAGCTCTCACCACAGGCCAAGCAATCCCCTCCAGAGGGGAAGAACCCAGCACCAACCTTTGCAGCCCCAGGCTGTGGGCATGAACCCACATGCCAGAGATCCAGCTGGAAGCAAAACCAGCCTGTCCCACTCACAGGCTGGAGCACCCGGCCATCAAGGTTGGGATACTGCTCCATGTGACTGTGCCATCCATCCCCTAAGCAGGGCTGCCCCCCAGCATTGGCAGGGGGACAGGGGTGAATGGTCCCATGCTGTGGGCCCTGCCAGCGAGCACAGGGAGCTGTGGCAGCTGCGTGGTGCCACATGTGCCCATCTTGGAGACAGGAAGGTGCCCAAGGCTTAGATCCTGGAAGACCCACCAGGCTGAGGGAAGAGCCTGCTGCGGCCTCCCCTGGGGATGGAAAGGGTCCCAAGGGTCTTTGGGGGCCAGAATTCCTCAGACACAACCAAATACCCTCCAGGCCCACTTGGCTGGGTGGGAAGGGGCTGTTCTCCAGCTGCAGAGAAAGCCTTAAGTCCCAATGCCCAACACACCCAGAGCCCTGCATCCCACTGCAAGTACCCCATGCAAGGCACATGCAATGGGGCTGGGGTTCCATTGGGTTGCACAGGGATGGGACAGTCCCTGGGTGTCACTCCCCAGTGCCAGACAGTGAGGGAGAGGAGTCTTTGCCACTGAAGTAGGCATGGGGAAAAGCCACCCACATGAGGACAAATGAGTGTGAGGTTGCCATGTGGACCCCTGCTCCTGCAGAGCACTGCCCTTCATCCCCAGCCAGGCGATGGGAGCCTGTTCACAGGACATAAGCAAGGCTCTCCCTGCTCTGTCACTCTCTCCAGCTCCCACTCCCCATGGCTTGGCCTGCTCCCCAGGTTGCCCCTCACATCCCATCCAGCTGCACCCGAAATCCCTCCAAGTTGGATGGAGCCTTTCCAGGAGGAAACAATGTTCCTGATTGGAGAAAAAAGGCTTTTCCCAGTGATCCGGAGCTCAGTGCCATGAGGAAGTGATGCAGGGCCCAGAGCCAGGCCATTCTGGGAATGGGAAGGGAGGCTCAGGCTATTTGGCAGACAGGAAAGGCCTCGTGGCTCCCAGCATGCTGCTGATGGCATTGAATCTCCACCTGAGGTTTGAGGCTATAGGGTCCTGCTTTTATGCAGGGAAGAAGAGCTCAATGTGTCTTGTCCCAGCATGTCTTGGTTTGTGTTGTGGTGTCTGGTGGCAAGGTCACACCAGGAGCTGTGGTCAGCCCAGGGTGCCTGCTCAGCATGGTTAAGCCTGGTGACACCAGGCCAAGGTGGCAGGCAGGGACAGAGGCAGCTGGAGGATGGGAGCAGGGCAGGGGTGCCATGGCCACCCATGAAGGGTACAGTCAGGCAGTCAAGGACAGGGTGCTGGCCCATGGCAGGGATGCAGCACGTAGGGCTCATATATCCCCACACATGGCTGCAGCTGGCAATGCCTTGTGAGGAAGGGTGAGATGGGACAAGGAAGGGAGCTGTGGGGCAGGCAGACCCAGACTCCTTCCTAGAGGTGGGGAGATGCTGTCCCCAGGACTCCTCATGCACCCACATGCACACCTCCAGCCCTCAGCATACATCACGAGACAAGTGGGAGCTGGTTCTCCGCACAGCCACTCCATCCCGCATGCCACTGTGTCATTGCTGCCCACCACACCATGCACCCCGAGGAGGTCATGCTCCACCACTGCAGTGGCATCCCATCCCAGGCCACAGCCACCTCCAGCACCGCTGTAATATTGCATGACATTGTGCAGCAGGGGCCTCATCACACCCCAAAGGCACCCCAGAGCAGTGACAACACGAACACATCACAGCACCCCATAACATCATGCTGCATGTGCCCCAGTAACATCATATTCCTGTTCCTGCTATTCCCAGGCTGCCACAGCTGTACCTGCCAGGGCAGAGGACAGGCAGGAGACGTCTCGCAGACACACAATCCCGCTCCCACAGCAGCTGGGCTTCCCATTGACACAGCAGTGAGACCTCCACAGCACCTCACCCCCAAGCAGCCCAGCCCCTGCAGTGCCCCTGCTCTGGCCAAAGCCCATGAGTTCTGCTCCTGCTGCTGCCATGGGCTCAGTGCTGCTGCCTCACATATCCCTCTCACAGCCCCTTGTCTGTTCATGCATTCCATCACGGACACTTCTGATGGACCCAAAGCCCCCTGCTGCTGGCTGGCCCATCCCATGCAGGACTCCTCAGCACCAGACCTGATAGGCTGGGGCTCAGCCAGCAGCAGCTAATGCAGTGTGGAGATGAGCAGTCACCTTAGCCTCTGAGCTGAGCCCGGAGGGACATCAGATCCTTGGGAGGCTCAGACCCCACAGCACCCAGACAGCCCCTTCCCACACAGGCAGATACATAGCTGTACCCCTCTCCCTGTTCCCCTAGCCCCTGCACAGCCTCAGTCATGACCGAACACAACTGTCCCTATGAAGAAGAGCTGTCCCTTGCTTCTCACCACCCTGATGCCCTGCCAGCGCTCCCCAGCCCCAGTCCACAGCCCCAGACACCGCTCCATCCTCCAGAGCCCAGCCTCTCGCAGCCCAGCATCCTTCCACCTCCGTCCTTCCACCCCGCTTCCTCCCGCACCCCTGCCTGCCGCGGGGCAGGCTGCGGTGCCGCTCCGCCCGCCACCAACTTCTCCGCGGGCCGGTGACCGCGCCAGAGTTGAACGCAGCGCCGGAAAACTTCACGGACCGCCCCCCCCCTCCCGGTACTCACGGGCCAGGGGGGCTGCCCGGACCCCCCGCACCGGCGGGACCGCATCCCGCCCGGCCCGCCTCGCCGCTGCCGCCTCCGCCGCT
>JAOEHY010032357.1:17312-30948 GCA_025447955.1 Psilopsiagon aurifrons | reverse complement strand
GGTGCCCAGAGAAGCTGTGGCTGCCCCATCCCTGCAGTGCTCAAGGCCAGGTTGGACACAGGGCTTGGAGCAAGCTGGTTATCTGTGATGGCTGGGGTGAGGGTCTGTGCAGCACTCCTCACAACAAAGACTTCACTGATTTTGGTGTGGAGGTTCTGTGCCAGTTTAATTTTCCATCTTGGTTCTCTCCCTGGGTTTCTGTGCACCAGCAATCCCTCTGCGCGGGGATTTCCTGTTCCCCGCTTGCAGCGGGCTTGTTGCGGAAGAGGGAGAGGAGAAGAAGAAAACTGGAAGGCTGATGGTTTGTGTGTCAATTATACATCAGAGTCTTTGCTGCTTCTTCAGAAGCTTCTGATAATAATAATTATAATTAGGGCACTGGGAGACGAATGTGCTGAGATCAGGGAGAAAGCCAGGGAAGCCAGGCCAGAATTAATTAGCCCTTTTTATCTCAGAATCTCAAAGCATTTAGACATTAATTAATGAATTCAGTGGTTAAATCAGTGCAGTGTTCAGTTGCTGCAGGAACAGTTGCTGGTGCTGGGGCTCAGCACCCATCCTGCTCAGCCATGGGTGCTGCATGGGTTGGTGCTGCTGCAGGCGCTTCCCCTCACTGCAAAACACAGGGCACTGTCTGTTCCCCTGGCAGCACCCAGAGCCGGGATAAGGAGACCCCTGCCCTGAACAGGGAACTGTGAGGATCCCCGTGAGATGCAGATCCCTTGGGGATTGAAGCTGATGGCTTCCCATGGTGAATAAAGGTTCTCCACTGCCCCAGACCCAAACCCAATGAAATCTCCCACCTGTGGCATTGAGGTTATCCTAGGAATCTCCCAAACCCACCACTGTCTCCAGCACCCAGATCTCACCTGGTTTTCGCTGTTCCATCTCATGAATAGATACATTTCTGCCTCCTGGCTCACTGCTGTATGCCCATCCTTGGTGAATATTCATTAAGTGAAATTAGCATCTATTAGGCCTTAATTAAGTTATGAAAGGCTTGTTTTGTGGTAATGAAGTATATTCTCTAGATGTGCCTGATGGCAGCTGGGGTGTCCCCCTGCCCACAGAGCACCCCCTCGCAGAGTCTGGCCGTCCAGCATGGCATGAGGGGATGCAGCCGTTCTTCTTCCCCATAGCTGGTGGGGTGTCTGTGACCTAAATGTGTGCAGAACATGAGGGTGTTGAGGCGCTGGCACAGGGTGCCCAGAGAAGCTGTGGCTGCCCCATCCCTGCAGTGCTCAAGGCCAGGTTGGACACAGGGACTTGGAGCACTCTGCTCTATGGAAGGTGTCCCTGTGTGTGGCAGGGGTTGGAGCCGGAGGAGCTTTAAGGTCCCTTCAACCCAAACCAGGCTGTGATTTATTCTATGATCCTCTGAGTTCCAGGAGGCCGAGGAGGGGAGATGACCCTGAGGGCACCCGAGAGACACAAGCCAGCGGGGCGGGCGGAGGAGCTCCTGAGTTAGTGCAGATCGGCTCCCGCCTGCAGCCGGGTGGAGGCTTTGGTGTCAGTTTGTGGGGACACTGAGGAAAGCTCCCTGGGAGACGGGAGCGAGCATCCTGCCTCGGGCGTCAGAGCCACTGCTAACGCTGGTCCCTTCCTCTTGCAGGAGAGCCCTCCCGGTGGTCCTCGTCCCACTGCGACTGCTGCTGCAAGAACGGCAAAGGCGACAAGGAGGGGGAGAGCGGCACGTCCTGCAACGAGCTGTCCACGTCGAGCTGTGACAGCCAGTCTGAGGCCAGCTCCCCGCAGGAGACCGTCATCTGCGGCCCCGTCACCCGCCAGCCCAACATACAGACTCTGGACCGGCCGGCCAAGAAGGGGCCGGTGCAGCTGCTGCAGCAGTCCGAGATCCGCAGGAAGAGCGACCTGCTCCGGACTCTGACCTCCGGCTCCCGCGAGTCCAACTCCAGCAAGAAAAAGGCGGTGAAGGAGAAGCTCTCCATTGAGGAGGAGCTGGAAAAATGTATCCAGGATTTCCTCAAAATCAAAATCCCAGACAGGTTTCCAGAGAGGAAACATCCCTGGCAATCCGAACTGCTGCGGAAGTACCACCTATAGGCTCAGGGCGGGGGAAGCACACGACCTGCTCACCGTTAGAGCAAGGTTCTAAGTGAGACGAAAATAATTCCCAGTAATTATTATTTGTTAGGTCACAAACAAAACAAAATTCATCTCTATAGTACTGCCTAATTTGCCTCTTTCACCTTAACATTTCTAGTCCTAGGGCAACAAGATTTTTCCGTCGTGGAAGCACAATGACAAACGCTTTTCTTTGTAAACTCTGAGTCTTACACAAGCTGAATACCTTAAGGGCACATCCATGCCGAGGGCAAGGGATGCTCAGTGGGCAGGGGAGGCTGCTGCTGCTGGTGGCTGTGGCCCATGGGCAGGCGGTGTCCTGGTCCGGGGCTGCTGCCTCCCCTTGTCTCCTCGTAGTGCACAGTTTGTTTGGAGGGATGTACACGGCTCACAGGAACAAGCTATGCCATGACAGTTTACCTTAAGCATGTGTATATATATATGTGCATATATATATGTGTGTATATATATCTCTGTGTATATATATATGTATATATATATATCAATATATATTGCTTAAAGATTTTTTGGCTCTCTCCTTGTAACTGCACTTTCTCAGAAAAGAGCATTTTTTAGCAGTCTGTGGATGTTCTGTTTCTTCTTCAGGTCTTTGAGGGTTGAACAGTAGAAAACCCATCCCATGGGCCCTCTCCTCTCTCCCTCTTCCCTCTCCTTCTCTGAGACACTGTAAGTGCATTTCAGTGGAAACCAGGGAGCAGTGTGTGGGGCTTTGTTGCCATCAGCAAAATATTCCATTTGGTTTGGATGCTCTTGTTCCCTCTGTGTCCTCCCTGCGCCTCTTGTCGTGTTTCTCAAGGCTCTCCGGTGCCAGTGGGTTGGATGCGTGCTGATCCCAGTTGGAAAGCTGTGGGAATTCTGCCGGTGCTGGTGAGGATGGTGGAGTGCTGCGGGCGTGCCAGGCATGCTTGGCCCCAGCTCCTGCACAGAAGCCATTCCAAGGAATTTCACGAGCCATGTGCAGTGCCGTGACTGGCAGGGGATCCTCGCTGCGGGACGGGAGCCATGCACGTTTCAGGAGGCAGCACAGGCCCCAGGAGGAGGTACCCATGTTTCCATCCCCGCAGACCCCCCCTTCTGTGCCGGTCCCGTCCGCAGCCTGTGGCAGGACGGTAGCCAGCAAACCGTGCTGTGAGCTCCGCGTTGGCTGGGGAGCCGTGGCCACGGCTGGTCCTGCATGGATCAGATCCCGCAGCCACAGCTCCGGGGTGCAGAGCCTGGGGAGGGGAGCAGTGGGGTGCAGCAGGCTGTCAGTGCCAGGTGCTGCCTGGGCGAGGACCGGAGGGTGCCGGGTGTTGGCAAGTGGTCCAGGGCACAGGGCTGAAAGCCAGTGCAGGTACAGGCCGGGGGTGAGCTCAGGCTGCCGAGCTACGGAGAGCCATGGCAAAATGAATTATTCCAGTTACCTGCTTTCTCCCTAGCTGAGTACAAAGCAGCTGCTGTATTTGAGGTGAAATATTTGTTTTCTAAGGGCATAGGAAGAAGGAGATATTTTATGTGTATGTAAAAATATGGGAAGTGATAGTGCTGGTAACACAGAGCACTTTGACTCCAACTTCTCTAGTGCCCTGCAGGTTCCAGGGCTTCCCCCCTCTTAACTTTCAGAAGCTGCCCTGGGAGGTGCAGTCAAGGCTGCACAGGTGATTTCTGTTCTCTTCATGCAAGGTGATGTCTTCATCCTTGCAGGGCTCCGCCGTGCCCGCACGCCTGGCTGGGACACTGCAGGGACCCTGGTGCTGGGTCTGCATGGGCAGAGGCTCATACCCACCGCGCCGTGCTTGTGTGAGGTGCGGATTTTAGCAGCAGCAAAGGAAGCAATGCTTGTCCACAGGGATCCATG
This sequence comes from Psilopsiagon aurifrons, assembly GCA_025447955.1. NCBI lineage: Eukaryota > Metazoa > Chordata > Aves > Psittaciformes > Psittacidae > Psilopsiagon > Psilopsiagon aurifrons. Next base: position 27,005 of record JAOEHY010032357.1, on the reverse strand, counting down.
GCGTGAGCTGGATGTGGGTAGGGGGAACCCCCAAGCAGGGCATCTCCCAGTCTTTGAAGCGTGGGGCTTGGATGTGGCAGCGTGGCATCATCTCTGCTGAGGCCTTACGCACAAGGAGGGTGCTGTTTCTTGCACTGAGCATGCAGCATCGCTAACAGTGAGGTGTGAAGCAGGGGCTGACCTGGGAAGCTCAGGGCTCGGGAGAAAATGCAGCACTTCTTGAGATCAGGCTCTAGAACCAGTTCAGGCCTGGAAGTGGTGCAGCCCTCTGCTTACCAGCTCAAAAGGTCCGTTTTCACATGGAAATCAATGCTTTGCACGAGATCCATGGATTGGGCTGCTCTCAGTTATTTGTTGGTTGGTTTATAATGTTTTTCTTTTCCTATTCAACATTCCTGCATCTCCCTCCCCCCCATACTGAGCAAACAAAACCGAGCTCTCCCTCAGTTTCCGGCTGTGTGTGGTTCGGGACGGTCACCCCTCAGCAGCAGGCTGCAGCTAAAACCGTGTCCTTCCCACCACACCAGCTCATCCCCTTCTCTTCTTAATGCCACAAATACTGGGGCTCTAACCTGTGTGGAAGAAGAGGCACTGTGTGTGTGTGAGTGTGTGTATGTGCTCCAGTGACGTTCAGGGCGCACAGGATTGCGCGATGATTAATAACTGTAGAAAAATTAGACCAAATGAAACGCGCCCGAATGGGCTTGATTTATGTGGCCTTCATGTCTTCAGTTTTAGATGAAACGGTTATTACTCTCCAGTGCTACAGAAATAAAGGTCTTAAACTGCAGTAATCACAGGCAGGCCCAGCCTGCCAGGGACCACAACAGGATGGGGCCAGAGGGGAGCGGGAGCCTGGGCACGGGGGTACATGTGGGTGTTATGCTCTCTTCTGCTGCTGTGCTATGCAGGGATCTCATTCTGGTCCAGCGTCATGTTGCAATTGCTTCACAGGAGCCATGGGCTGTGCTTTGAGGCTTTGTGCTGGCACGCTCAAGGTGGAGGAGTCCCTGCTGCCAGAAACCCCTGGGCAATGGTGGGGAGCCCTCTCCCCCTTTCCAGAGGGGCTCAGCCCCTGGATGCTGCACAGCATCCTTACTGCTGCTCCAATCCCTTGCTCCCCCTCCTTTCCTCGCTGCTTTTCTCTGGACCACCAGTACCCCACAGCCAGAACTGCACCCCACACCTCATTCTGCCACCATCAGCTGGGCACTGGACCCTGCCAAAGGGCAGAGACAGGCACCATGGCCATGGAAAACGCTGCTCTCCAGAGTCCCTTAATTCATGTGTGGGTGGCAGCAGGTCAGGAAAGAGCAACCAGGCCTTGTGCCGGTGGCCATGGTCCCCTCCCTGTCCAGGCACAGAGGTTTTCTTACCACAGGAGGGCCATAAGGTGTTAACTCCGAAAGACCTCATCCCCAAAACAGTGTTGTGCACACATTCATGCATGCAAGCCCATATCCGTACTTACAGTTGGATACGTGCACCGTGGGAGGAAGGCACACGCTCCTGCCTTCCTGGCATGGTTGTTCTCCCCTGTCTCAGGATGTGGCACCATTGACTGTTGGAAGGGGTGGGCGAAATTCCTGTACTAGGTGGATATGGAAATGTTACAGCTGAAATGGGGTGATCAGGGAAAGGCGGGAGACGAATGCAACGCAGTGGGGGGAAATGAAGCTGGAATAGCAGGTTGTCTATAAGGGAGCTGGGTTTGGAGCTCTGGGAATATTCAGCTCAATTCTACTTTCTTTCAGTGAGAGAACCTGTGTCTGTCCCTAGGACATTTTTGGTCACTTAGCGACAGCAAGCCTGAACAAAACTTGGTTAACAGAGTACTTTATTCTTTCTAAAATAGCTGGGAAGCAAAATGAGATTTGAGCTACTTTCCACACGCAACAAAGACCAAATACAGGTTCTGTTGAAACTAATTTGAACATTGACTTCAGTGGGACTGCGACACCCCTAAAGCACCTCAAGTAAAACGGGCGCTTACAGCAGTGAGGGTGAGGGGAAGCCATTAAGCTCCAATAAAGTTTGCATCCACTTATGCTTCTTATCACTTCTGTGTATGGCGAAGAGGTCTGGTGTTCAGGGGTGCTCTTGTGTGGCCAGTCTTTCCTTGCCATGGTCTGTTCATAGTCTTGCTTAAGGCACTGAGCTGAAGGAGAGGGGAGGCTGATGTACCCCTTTATGAGCACAAGGTGGGCGAGTGCCTTATGGGGGGGACCTGAGCAGGGCTCAGAGCATCAGAGGGAGACCTAGGGAGAACATGGGATTTACGTGGACCTATGGGGACCAAATGACTTTATTTTTCCCTAAATCACATGCACGCACCATGCAGAGGCCTCACAGTACGTGGCTCTCCAAGCCCCAGGAAGGCTGGAGAACACCCCCCAAGCTCTCACCCTGGCCCAAAGCCCTTCCCACCATTGCAAGTACAACGTGGTGGACTTGACTTGCAGAGTACTTTATGCATAAGGCCCCATGTGTATCATGGTACAAGATAATTGTCCAGTCTTATGGATAGTTTATGCCCCAGCGGGGTTTTGTAGATTAAAAGAACAAAAAAAAAAGCACTTTTAAATTTAAATTATTTATATTATAAAAAGACACTCTTTATTTTTCTTGGCAGCGATACCGCTTAGCTAAGGGATCAGTTTCTAAGGATGATAGTACAGATTTTAAGCTATAGCAATGTGAAAGCAAACAGGACAAGGCAGAATTGGGAGCTGAGCAGGCAGAAGGTTCGGAGGAGGCGGCAGGGCCCGCAGCACCGGAGCAGGGGGGCTGGAGACGTCCTCACCTACTCGGGGCCTTGCTTATGTTACATTTTCGGACCTCATACAAGCACTCGATGACTTTGCCGAGGCTGAGTCAGTCTGTTGCACATTGACGTAGATTAAGTGGCACCCACTGAATTACCTCTCTACTTTCCAACGTGGTTCACTTGTACATACGTGTAATGTCAAACTGTTTACAGGTTCTTTTGTGCGTAACTGTGGAGAAAACAAAAAGTTTTAACTACAAACTTCAAGGAATCGATTTTATTGGAAGGTGTTTAAAGAAATGAATGTGCTTAATACAGTATAGACATCATTGGTAATGGTCTCACATGAATGCATGTATCTCTGTGTTGTCAGTCCCCACCAGTGAGGTTATTGGCAATATTCTGCAGTCTGTGAATAGCAAATATGCATCAACTACTGTGACTCTGACAAATATATCTCGGTAACTGTTTCTACTGTGGTATGTAAAAAAGAAAATAATGATGTAGCTTTTAGCCTGCTGTATTTCCCTGGTACAAATAACACCCTGAGACAAAGAACAACAGCTTGGAAAACCCAACCATGTCATAGTGACCTGTATGGAGTCATTCCTGCAATGGCACCTGCCAGGTACTTGTGATTCAGCTGCTAAAAAATGCCTATTTCTAGAGGCTGGGAGGTGCTGGTGGCAGAGATGGCCTTGTGTTCAGAGTGCTGATGGGTGAAGAGAACTGCTTGGTGCTGCTCATCCCCATGTGCTAGTTAGGCGTTACATAGCGTGCTAGTGAGAAGTGCAGCCATTAGTGTTGGGGTGTTGAAAACTGCAGCTAATTTGTGTCCTGCCATCCAGATAAATCAGTGCATATGCGCTGTAAGAGCACAGACAAGAATAAGTAAGTTGATATCCTTCAACTGTCATATACACACACATAGATACATACATACATACCTAGATAACGTGCTTTCTTGCCCACTGTGATCTAGCATTGGGTCCTGTTAACCAGTTCCTGCAGGCTGGGGGTTACTCTCCCTAGAAGGTGATGGGGTTGTTTCATTCATTTCTGGGCTGGGCCTAAAACAGCAGCTGATGGTCACAGGGTGAGATTCTTCTGCCTTCCTGTCTTGAAGAGAGATTTTCTGACTCCATGATTTCACCAGCAGCAATACTTCTGGAAAAGCCATCGTTGCATCAGGGGCTACTGCCAGGGTATTTCCAAGGATATTTTGACATACTTTTATCCTGTGTTGTTCTAAAGAGGCTGACTTCACTGCAAATGGAGAAAGCACAGGGCATGGCAGGAGAGAAGGATACAGAAGGAAAGTTGGGATATCTCTTCTGGAGATGGAGAGCTGTCCCCATACCATCCGTCCACAGATGATGCTTGGTGAGCAGGCTTGACATTCCTCCAGGGCTGCTGCAAAGATGAAGAAGGAATGGCTGCCATGGGTGGGAGAAAGCCGTTTGCCGTCCTCTCCGCCAGCAGTGCTGTCCTTGCAATGACAGGCTCATCAGCTGTGTTTATTGTCACAGCTGCTTCCCTTCTGCAGAGCCATTGGGGAAGGATCAGGGCTCCGTGCTGGCCCGGCTCGCATCACTCTTCCTCCCCCGTATGCAGTATCCCCACTCGAATTGGGAAGCATGGCTGCAGGCTGGGTCTGAAAGAGCCAGAAACCCGGTGCTGCTCATTTGGGGGCTGAGTGCCCCAAGTGACTCTAATTTCATTTTAATCTGTGGCACTTGGGTGTTCTTCAGAAGAAGCCTTTTCCAGTGGCCCCTTCCCAGGAGAAGGTGAGAGATCCCGGCACTGCAGAGCTCTCCCCATATGGTGCTTCACCATCGCAGGGGTTTGGAGGTTAACAGTTTCTGCACAAGCCTATGGAAGGCAAAGCTCTGCTGGAGGTTCAGGCTCCTCAGATGGTGAGCGGGGCTGCTCCAGCCTGGAGATGGAAGGCGCTGGAAGCCCTGAAGCCACATGAGAACATGGTTCCCACCCCAGACCTCTGCCTCCTGCATTGGCAGCTGCATGCCAAGACCTGGGGGGCCAGCAGAGAGGCCCTGCCAGCCTCACGCTGCTGTCACGGCTCCCAGAGGAACCCACTGTGCCTGGAGCCGAGGAGATGAGGTGTGTGCCCGAGACCTTTGTGACTGCTGGATCCTGCCTGTGCTGACTGATCGGGGGTTTTAATGACAGTTTGGAACAAACAAAAAGCAAAGTTGTTTTTTAATGTGAAACTGCAAGAATCGTTTTGTCTAAGCTGAAATGAAAGAAATGCTTTAAGCAACAAAGAAATGAACAGTGATTTCTCATACCCGTTTTTGCTCTTTTTTTTTTTTTGTTTGAATTAGTTCAGGTTTGAACCGAAAAGTGAGGAAGAAAGTTGAAAGCCTTCACTTGTGGAGCAGCCACGTGGCCATTGTCACTCATTTCTGCATCTCTCCCTTCCACACGGGTTTCTCCCAGCTCAGCACTGCGCTGCCCGCACGCCTCTGAGGGCAGGAACCTGCACACTGCTGTTCTGGCACTCGTGGCTGTTGCCTGGTCCTCTTGCCGTGTCAGGGCGGGTGTGAGAGCAGTGGATGTTCAGGTTAGAATACCTGTGAGATAACACAGGTTACAATACCTGTATGATAATTGCTGCGGATTTAATTACCTTCCCTACTCAGCACTGTGTGATGTGCACGAGAATCAGGAGAGCTTCCCTTTGGTACCAGTTGATATGAGAAAATAACTTTAATCTGCCTTACAACTACATAATACAGAGAGAAATATATATATATATATATATAAAAAAACACATGCGAGTATTTCTTTCCCTTGCTGATGCAGTTGCAGTGGCCGGGGCAGGCAGCACCAGGGCAGCTCTGTGCCACACAGGTAAGTGGTGGTGGGAAGAATGGCACCACCTCATCACTGCTGTCAGAGGAGAGGATGCCTCTCCCCAGCTCTAACGCCCCAGTGACCAGCTGCCCAAGCACTTCCCATATGGAGTAGGAGGTCTGGGATGGGGAGGCTGCTGCCGCCCTGCTCCTGAGCAAAGCAATTCCCACAGGCAGGGTGAGGCATCACTGTGCAGCAATCCTAGGCTTGGCAGGATTGGAAATAATATAATTGCTGTGTCCCCAGAGCAGAGGGAATGCAGTGGAATCCATTGGAGAAGGAAGATCCCTCCACTGTTGGTGGGACTGTGGTGTTTGGGATGCAGCCCCTGCACCTCCCACCTCTCCCCACTCACTGAGGGCAGGGGCAGGAACAAGGAGGAACCTTCTGCAGGGAACTGAGAGGCAGAGGTTGTCTCGGAACATGAGCAGAGCACAGCAGAACCTCGCTCCCTGCTCCCCTGCTCTCCCCATTGCGGAGACCAGCCCCAGGCTCCATCACCCAGCATCTGCAGGGAGAGCTCTGTAAATACAGCAGGTTAAAAACTGGCAGAGTAACAGCGGATCTGTATTTAATGCAGATGTTTCCCATGTTTTGTAGTATTGTTTTATTGATAAATAAAAATCAACCAAAGACAAAAAAGGCGTTTGGCATTTGTGTGACCTGCAGCAAGCCCATTGTGTGCCCTTGCAGAGCCTGGACAGTACCTGCCCCTGCTCCAACCCAGCATCACCCCTTGGGTAGGGGCTTGGGGGGTGACCAGGGGTGACCCCATCCTCGGGTGCTGGTCATTGGGTGGATGATCCTCACAGTATCCAGGTCAGTGCTGGGCCTAGCACTGGGCTGGTGAACACAGTCCAGGTTAATGGTTTGGGAGCTGTCTTTGCAAAGCTTTTCACTGGACAGACACCACTGATCAGCTGAACACAACCCTGTTACCCGGCCAGCCAGAGCCTGTGGAATCAGTGAGCAGTTCTGCATTGAAAGCAGGAAATGTCTCATGATCACCCCAGTGCATCTTCCCTGATCCCACCAGCACAGGGAGCTGCAGGGAGGGAGGAGGCTCTTCGTCCAAGGAGGGCACTGGGGTATTCCTTTCTATCCCTGAAAGCACACGACCTCTCTGCTGGGGTTGGTCTAGATCCTGATCAAAGATTAAAAATGAGATGGAGAAGTTGAATTTCAAGACAAACCAGAATTTTCTGTCACATAAGAAATAATAATATACATGTATATGTGTATATATATATTTATAAAGGCTCCCAGTGCCTTAGGGGGTGACAAGAAACCTGGAGAGGGGCTTTGGACAAGGGCCTGAAGGGACAGGACAAGGGGAATGGCTTTAACCTCCCAGAGGGGAGGGAGACTGAGATGAGCTCTTAGGCAGAAGCTCTTCCCTGTGATGGTGGTGACAGTCCTGCTCTGCACCAGGGCTGCTGCTGTAACCCTGGGTCATGGAGCAGGATGGGGATGACGGAAATATCACTAATAGCTGACAGTGATCCCCAAATGCTGGGATTCTTAAAGCAAGGCAAGACAAACACAACTTGAAGCCATTTGACTGCATGTAAATCAGCTGCTCCCAAGGATAAGCTTGAGAAAAATGGGTTCATCAGAGACTTGTTAAAAACCACTAAAACCATTAATACTGTAAACACCTCTCTGTGCCATCAACCGGCATCTTTCCAGATGTATTTTTATTATTATGCCCATTTTATGGGAGCAGAAAGAGAGGTGCAGCTATCAGGATCATTTTGCCCCAGAGATCACAGCAAACTGTAGCCAAGAGGTATTAAAACCATCTCATCTTATCGAGCTCATAGTCAAGAGTGCGTGTGCTGCTCCAGGCTGCCGAATCTAAACCCCTTTATCAGATTTTACTTAGTCTCTATTGAAGCAAAACGTTCCTGATCTCAAGATTTAGTGCTGGTGGAACCAGGAGGCGATGCCTGGATTCCTGAGAGCGGCCATTTACCGTGAAATAGAGCTGGGTGAGCAGAGGATGCGGGAAGAAACTGCTTGGGATTTAACCCCTTGAACCGCCTGGGAAATATTTAAAGAGCTCCAGACAGTGCTGGCTGCCAAAAGTTATTGAGTGCATTTCACTGTAAATGTCTTTCAGCAATGGACTTGCTGAGCTGCTGAGCAGAACATGAGGGGGCTCTTTGAGGGTGCTGAGCGCTGGCACAGGGTGCTCAGAGAAGCTGTGGCTGCCCCATCCCTGCAGTGTTCAAGGCCAGGTTGGACACAGGGACTGGAGCACTCTGCTCTATGGAAGGTGTCCCTGCCCATGGCAGGGGTTGGAGCTGGAGGAGCTTTAAGGCCCCTTTAACCCAAACCACTCTGGGGTTCTGTTTCTGTGATTTTATTTCTGCATTTCCCCAATGTCCTGGACCTCATCTGTAAGCCTGAAATCCTGCAGGCTGGAGCGCTCTTCATCAGCCAGTACTAAATGACAACAAGCTACTATAACGGATGAGCAGTAACAGATAAAGGGCTCCAGTGCATGTACATGCAACAGCCATCACCTTGGCTCTACCTCCAAGGATAAATCCACGTTTCTTTCCCTTGTGTTCAGCCACAGATGAAATGAGGAGCCTGCCTTGGCACAGCCCCTCTCCAGGGTGCCTGATAGGACACAGGCGCTTGTGGACACATAAAATGTCATTTCTGCTTCCTCTCTGATCGTGCCTGCATGACTTGCCGTTGTTATTAAGCTACTCTAATTATTTTTTTAAATCTAATAAAGACATCTAATATGTGTAATTTTAACATAATGCATTGGGAATAGTGTGTGCTTTACTGATATTACCAGCACTAAAAGAAATGGTGCTACTCATGTAGCTATGAGCTTTTCTTTTCACCATTAGCCCCAAAGAACAGGTCCTGATCTATTTGAAATTATTCATTAGGACCATTTCATCTGAGCTTTTGTCTCCTTTGCCATAAAATGCTCTCTGTCTTACCATGAGCATTGTGAATGACCACAGTGTTTTGCTCATGTTCTGCTCTTGGTGGTGAAAGATGTATGGGTATATATTTGGTAGATAGGTAGGTAGATAGATAGACAGAGCTGGGGCAACATGTGGTCTGTGGCTGGGATAATACCATGCAATGGAGTCACTTGAGACAGAAACGTTTTTCCTATTGCCACCCTGTTTCCCTCTGGCCTCCTGCATTAGTGAATTAATCCAACCAAAACCTGGGAGAGCTGAAGAGAGCACAGGCTGAAATAGCATGGCTTTAAGCGAGCTGATAATGACTGCAGAGGATGCAGGCAAGGCTGCAGATAACAATAACAATAATAATAATAATAATGATGATGATGATGATGATGATGATGATGATGATGATGATGGAAGAGTGCTTGCCAGCACTTAATGCAGCCAGGCTGTTGGCTGTGGAATTACCTGGTTAGACTGTGATGCACAACCTGAGGCTGTGCCAGTGAAGGTCAATACCCACACATGCAGTAGTAGAAGGATTAAAGTATGTCTCTACTCTAATAACCCCTCAATTAACAGCACTATCAGCCCAGAGGCACCCGCCCATCCATTCAACCCAGCTGCCTGGCCTCGGGCCCGTTCCTGTGCTCTGGGAAGCACAGGGCAGGGTGCCAGGCTCCAGGTTCTCCCATACCCGCCATGAGGGTCCCCGGTGTGGGACATGGGCATGGGGCTGCTTGATGTGCAGAAAGGAGAGAAGCAGCCCCCAGCATCGGGTCACCTCCCGCCTGGGATAACAGGGACCAAAATCCATTCCCGTGTCCAGGGACCCACCTGCATCTCCCGAGCGCTGGCAGCTCTTGCAGGAGAGATGTGGGATCCTTCTGCTGTTGCTGTGGGCAATTAGAGCTCATGGTGGGTCCCACAACCCCTGCGGGGTTATCAGAGGATTGTCACTGCTGTGCAGACTTGTTGGAGGAAACCAAAGCAAAGCAAACAAACCAAAGCAAAGCAAATGAACTAAACCAAACAAACAAAACCCAAACCAAAGCAAACAAACCAAACCCAAACCAAACAAAAAACCAACCAAACGAAACGCAACCC